>JAEQBH010003547.1:0-111996 GCA_016808115.1 Tetrastigma voinierianum
TACATTCAAAAAGGAAGGAGAAACATGCAGGAGAAACGAATCTACGTAAGCATGTTTATTTTAGAAGGCATTTGCGCTTCTCTAAAGATCGGAGTTCGACCATTTCAATTTTCCTTAGCAATAGTTGTTCCCACGCAATGTAGGCAACGCTGCGGGGAACAATAGTGGAGTTTCTGATAACCTTGGCAGGCAGAGTGGCTATCTACTTTGAGCCACTGGCGGTTTGTTTTACGACGCTTCGACGGCTTCGCGCCTCGAATCCGTTACGCTGACGGCCCCAAACTTTGAACCGGGCGGGGAATTTTAGAGCCTATTTGGAGTACTTATTGAGAACACCTGGACCGCTGGTCAGAAAGGACCATGCATTAAATTGTAATACAAAGTGTGATGAGCTCCAAACTTTTCAGAATTGGTTCACAAAGTGACTTCGATGTCAAGGATTGGTCGTGAACAAGAACCCGAGGCTTCACTGCTCACATGAAATAGTGATCAAAATATTTCAGAAATAACAGCTGGTCTATAATCTAAATAGACCGTCAGGAAATAAGCACTAGCCAATATGAGCTTAATTCGTGAAATCTATTAGCAAATGCATAACATGTTTATGTGCTTTAATTATATTAATATGTATACATGTTTATAGATTTAGCATGTGTTGTATATATTGTGTTGAAATGGCATAATGTATTTCATATGCACCGAGGTAGCTTGTAAAACACGCCAGGTATGACATAACTTTTCCAGCAAATGAATGTCATAAATAATTTCCCTCACGTGATGATTTTCCTGAGAATATGTTTGTAGGTATGGTCCCTACAATACACGCCTGAGGACTTATGTATTGTTTTCAGTGTTCTCCAACATTGCCTGGCCGGAGCTAAATTTATATTTTTTATCGATATTTCTATATTTCTCAAAAACACAAATTTTGCTTTGAAATGATGTTTTCTCATATACGCTTAAAGAGCATGCAGCAGCCTTTGAGGACTCTGACATGTGTTTGGTCATAGCTTTGAATATCCAAGAGGTGGACGAATTTGTTTGAATGTGTGTTTACATCAATCATCAGACAGACTTAAATTATTTAGTACGATTCCAATTAATCCAAAGCGATAAATTTCATCCTATCGGCGTAACATTTTATTGTACAAGGAGCGTGCTGAGGAGACTACCATCCTAAAGAAAATAGAAGAAAGTCGGATTGTGGTTTTGATATTATTATGTACGATATGTATTGTAGTTCTTAGTAATTTTAATATATGTTGTATAAGACAGGTAATGTAACTCCTGTCCTCGTAGTATATTTCGTCAGATATGCTGTTGTGAGTATTAACGTTAAAATTTAAGCGGCCATTTACCCGTTTATAATTGTATAAGATCTGGCTCATTTGTCATGTTTGGGGATGTGTATTACCATGGCAAAGCTCTGCACGCGCAGACCTGTCCATTTTTCGAGAGATGCCTGCCTCACCACATTCACGAAAATTGGCGTCGACGGGTTGTCAAGGACCCCGATTTTGGGGCCACATTATGATTTACTAAAATTTTTTTGTTTTAAAATAAATTTATACTTTAAAATAATTTTAAAATTTTATAATTCAAATTTTAGATTCAAAATTCAATTAAAAATTTTTTCTTATGTAATTTATTAATTAATAAAAATATTATGATTTTGATCTTAATTAATAAAAATATTAGATACGAATAATTTACCTTAATTTATGCCTTTGGTTTTAACTTACTGTTGATATAAAATATCATTTTAAAACTAATACTTAATCGATTATTATCAATTTTTTATTAAATAAAATTGAAAATAATAAATATTTTTATATTAATGTTAAGTTTAAAAAATCATTTAAATAGGTTGGATAATACTGTATATACATTTCTTAAAAAAATAGTTTTATAAAATCTGAGTAAAAAATTATACATGAATGAATATAATTTGTAAATATTATAAATTAGAAAGTTTACTTTATACTAATTTAAGACATTTTATATTATCTCTTAAAAAGACATTTTCTAATATCATTATTATTTGTTATAAAATAGAAGAACAAGAGAGCAAGTAGATATGTAAGAAACAGTGTATAAATTCTTATTCCCTCATGTGTATCAGGACTATACAAAAGCCCCTATTTATAGTATTAATATACGAATACATTAACGTGTATATAACTATAATCCAACACATTCGTAACCTATATAAGCATCAATGTATATCTGTCGTACCTATTAATATCGAGATTAACGGGAGAGTTTATAGACAATGAATCCAACAAACTTGGCATTACTCCCTCGATGTCCATGATACGCCTCAGGTTAAACCTTACTAAAGAAACCCTGGGACAAAACCATGTGTGAAGGAAAGAAGGCAATATAAAAATTTATCTCTTCTCAACATCACTTTAAATTTTGAATCATTACATTCCAATGCTACAGGAACTTAGCCTTTCAAATGTTATGTAGGTAGAGCCTTGGTGAATTATTATTCACTTATATAGTCATTAATCGCAAAATTATTCACTGTAAATATGTGGCATTCTACAATATCGGCAGAATCATTGCACACTCCCCCTTGAAACGACCATCACTGGGATTGCTAAGATCGCCATTAAAAACCTCACAAGAAAAACCCGCTGGACAAAACTGGACTAAGGGAAAGTTTAGCAAGAAGATCACACATTCCTTGTTCATACTCTCCCGTGCAGTTACAGCGATTATATTGTCTTCAACTTTTCAACGAAGACTTAGGTTTTAAGCGTACGCCAACTCAAGCTGCATACAAGTTTCTCAATGTTTCGTATGTGGCTTTAGTAAAATAAATTTGCTGATCATCATCGACCTTTTATTTGTTGCACATCAATTTCGCCATCTGAAGCCCGCTTGTTAAATACCTGGCGAAATGTGCTTAGTTCAATCACCTTTATTATATCCTCCTTTGATTTGCGCAATACATGCAACATTATCTTCATATAATACTGTTGGATTATTCTTAATAGAAGATAATCCACATGAATCTCTGATGTGTTGTATCATGAATCTCAACCAAACACATTCTCTACTAGCTTCATACTTGCAGCAGCTTTAACATTGAGAGGTAGGCTACCATCAAGCCAAAGCTAACACCTGTATATTGCAAGATTTCCATAAGTAAATATATATCCCTGCTCAGATCAAGATTTGTGGAGGGGTCCAAAGATAACCCAGATTCACATAGCCAAGTAATTTGTGGTTCCATCGCTTAAATAAAATAATCCCATGTCACTGTCCTAACAGATATCTCCAATATAGTTGATTTCATTCCAATGCTTTAGTTTGATTTGTCAGATCTTGCTAATAAATTAACCGAGAAAGCAATAACGTTTATAGACTTGTATATGTTACTTCAAGTGCACCTGGGTTCTGCATCAAGATATGGTACTTTCAAGTAACTTCTTTCATTTTCTTCCCAGCTCTAATGATCTTTAGTTACTTCAAGTGACCTAACAACCATGGTAATCCATGTGTGTGATTTATCCATATAAAAGCGCTTCAGACTTTTTTCTCAGATAGCGATGATTGATGAATCAATACACCATTAAAACAATACTCGATCTAAAAAAGCCGAGACAATATCTTGTTTTCCCAATATCTTTCATCTCAAATTCCTTCCTTAAATAGTTGGTTGTTTTTATGAGCTCTTCAGGAGTCCCAATCAAATTTAAATCATCTACATATACTGCTATTATTGCAAATCCATTTTCTGTTTTCTTGATGAAACACATGACAAATTGAACTATTCCACATATCCTCTGCGTGAATACTGCACTTAAATGATTATCACATTCAAGGTTCTAATCTTTCTTTAATCCAAAGATCTTTTGCAACTTGATTGAATACATACCCTCGTGGTTTTGAATTCATTGCTTTCAGCAATGAATCCTTCTCAGATTTTTTCATATATACATTAGCATCTAGGAGATCCATATAAATATGTTGTGACTAGCATCCTATCAGGGACAGTTATCCAGCCCTTTTCCGAGACTGCGAAACTTATCAAATATCGAAATGTGATTGCGTCCATTACGGGAGAAAATGTCTCCTCATAGTTAATTCCAGGTCTTTGTGAGAAACCTTGAGTCACAAGGCGTGCTTTATATCGCGCACTATTTAAATGTCTGAGCTCTGCTTCCAGATAAAGACCATCTAGCATTCAAAGCCAGTGTTATATGAGTTTGTGAAAAGTTTCACTACTAGTCCAAATACCTCTCTCGCTTAAATTCGCTGATCTTAATTCTCGCTTTTGATTGCTTCTTCCATTTTAACCAATCGCTTCGATGTCGATGATTCATCTGCTACACATTTGCGGCTCTCTTTGATCTCTTTCATTATTTCTTATGATGTCCATAACATATTTGAAAGAAAAAAGATCATTTATATGGGTAGTATTTGATCCTATTATTATTCTCATGTATATAATTGATGTAGATCTCTACATTGTTATGTACCTGAGACATCATTAAGAGATAACTCTTTGACCGGTGCCTCTGTAGGGGCTACTTGTTCATCGACCGCTAATGAAGTATATGTCTTCAGAGTCATGATATAACACTTCTTCCTTTTTCTAGGAATCAGGTTCGAGCCACAGGGTCTTCCACGCTTTAATCGTGGCTTAAGTTCATTCGCCATGTCGCCAGAATTTTCCTGCTGGGATTTCGATCCTCGCCGGGATATTTGCAATGGATATGATTTGCACTTTGTTGAATCAATAAAGCATCGTAATTAACTAAGACCTTGTAAATGACCATTTCGAACTTCTAGTTCGGGGATTGCTTCAGACTGGGATCAAGGTGAGATAAAGATGACTCATTCATGAAATTTCCATTCTTGAATTTACGTTTCATTCCCAATGGCTGAAAAGATTTTCATCAAAGTGACAATCTCAAATCAAGCAAAGAAAAACTCCCCAAAGAGCTCTATAATTTATAATAGATGCAAGATTGAAAGCCAACATAAATACCAAGATCTTTATCATATTCCAATCTGGGGTCAATGTGAAATTAATATGTAGCAAATGTGACGTTTAACATCTATACTTATTAGACATAGGACACTCAAGGAACGCTTTGGAGATGAGGTAGTCTACTAGCATTATCAAGATGATCAGGGAATTGTGTTCTGAGTCTAATTATTTGAGCCAATAATCTAGTAGCGCTACATTTCTACTACAGCTATTACAAGATTTATATCGAAAGTAGACGACCAAATTAAACTATAAAAATGTCGCGCGTCTGGTCAAAAGTGAAGAAGCTCACAGGCTGAATTTCTGAACACGCCTCAAAAGCGGGATTCAAATGTAACCTTTGTAAAAGATGGTCTAATAATTAATTTGCCTTCGGGAACAATCAAAGACAATATAACCATCGTGTATTAAAATATGTTCCGCTTGTTAATGGATGCCCATTATACTTTGAACGATACTACGCATCATGGAAAATTCCCAGGCCTGCCGTTTCCTACAAGTAAAATGCATTGGAGTTATTGAACTTCCGTTCATGATAGCATAAGATTCACAGGATCTAATAGTTGTCCGAATATAACTCAAGATAAAGAAGGCGCTTGGTCTAAGATGTTGTTTTCTGCCTGCAATAATAAGTATAATGTAAAGAATACCATTTTCATCATATCTATAAAAGTTCAACAAAGATATAGTCCATTCTTGCAAATATCTTTTGAAATCGAGTAAATTTCACTAGATTTATTAGAATAAAGGGCATCTTCACTTGGAATTTAATGCCTTTCGTAGAATAATGGTAAATTTTCTGAAGCCTTTAATTGTGTCAATGACTGAGATAGTATGAACATTAGATTGAGCTAATGTGAAGGTTGAAAATATTTCTTATCACGCAAGATCAAAAAGTTTGGGGGTAAGGCCAAGAAGACATGCATCACAACATCCATGACATATAATTGATCAATTCTAAGGAGGGATCCATATATTCTTCAAATAAAAACGAAATTTAAATGTAAAATCAAAGCTCCTGCATTTGTGATAACTCGTATTGGAAAAGGTATGGAAAAGAAAATAACATAGAAAAGTAATAATGAATTATATGTCCTAATCATAGCACATGTTTCAGCCATCCCTAATCAAATGGTCAATTTTTCCACTTAGACTAAAAATCATAATCATCAAAATGTTTTAAAGGTATCGCACTATCATCATCAAAGAAAGGATCATCGTGGATCCATAGTGTCTTTATTCTATTAACAAAATTTGCTCAATTCGCTTGTCTTTTCCTTTCATGAAGGCTTGATCAAGGTCAACCAAATGCTTGGTCGCATTTTATGTGTGACGGGATTAGTGACCTTTTCATTCCACATCTCAGAACATTCATTCCTATAAACTCTTTTTATATGGCCCTATCGCTTTTCTCGATAATTTTTCCGAACGATTCAACTTCAAGCATTTGAGGTATTGTTCTTTCAACCGCTAAGAGGATCACTTGATTCTTAACCGTTGGGGATATTCACTTTTCAGTTTCATCAATATGGTGAGGTGGGAAGGAATATTAAGGCCTTAGCGATCCCATGAAGGATTTCAAGATTTCCTCCCGATCGTCAAGATTCATAGCACTCAAGTGGGATTTCAGCATCCAAGATCCAAGATAAATAATTCTTTCCGAAATATCAAGGCAAAGAAATTCGAAGTTCAGGATATTAGACATTTTCTGTCTGAAATAATTAACGCTATTTTTCTTCTTCAAGCTTCAGGCTTGAACATTCCAGATGCAGGCTTCAGGCCTATTTTCAAAAAGGAAAATAATTATTCTTCATCTCCAAGCATCAGGCTTGAATATTTCAAACGTAGGCTTCAGACTGGTTTTTACAACAGAGTTAAGCTTCTCGTGCTTTTCACTAAATTGAAAATTCAAACCCATAAACTTTCTTCTTTATCAACATTGCTAATCCCATAATCTTACAACAACATCATAGCTTCAAGCTATGATTATTTCGCGATAGATCAAGACACGCTATAACTTACTTTTAAAAAGCACTTGTATGGTGGTGGCTTGAAATGTACCTTTGTTTTATGGTTTTAAAAACACTGTCCCATGTCTCAGTCCCTTGGCTGAGAGCTTCACTTTGTGATTGTTCGAGCTCTCGTGCTGATACCAAGCATGAAATAGAAGAATGAGAGGTTGAGATATAGAAGAAACAGGAGACGATTCTTTCAGAGCAATTTATACAAAGGCCTCCCTATTTCCATGTGGTTTGTAATAAGCACTGGAAATGCATTAATGTATACAACACGTAACCTACACATCCTAACCTACACACATCTGTGAACCTGTTATACTCATGTACAGTCTGTCTGCACGCCAATAAATGTAGAATTGGCTCTTATGTTTCAAGTGACACTATATAGCTGTTTCACCCATAAATATTATTTAAAATATTAGTACTTTTTTAGCTAAATTATTAATTGTTACATAGAAATATGTTTATATTTAATATGTTAATTACACAAAAAAAATTTAATTAAAAAGTAAAAATATTGAATAAATGAAAATTATAAAAATGAAGACAATTTTATGAAGTAGGATTTCTAAATTAGAACTATTTAATAAAATTTAGATTTTAAATCGATGATTAAATACTTGAACTTCATACATAATAGAAATAACTGAAATATATTTATATCACAAACTTCTCTAATTAAAAAAAGAAATATAAGATCGTTTTATTTTCACCACCAAAACATTAAAAATATGAATATATTATTATTATTTTAAAATACATTTCTAAGGACAAAAAAAAGAATTTGAAAAGGTTTATTTATATTGTAGCCAAGGTGATTATACTAACTGCATAATATAAATATAATAACTATACAAATAGTATGTTTATATTTCATATAATTTGAATATTTGTTTTATCCAATATTTTTCTTTAGCTATTTGCTAACAAACCTAGATATGCTTTATCTTCATAGATTAGTGATAATATACTATCCTATGACATACTTTGAATGGACATTAGTGGGATGTCATACTTGGCTCATATATATTGAATAACATAATACATGTTTATGTCATAAACTTTCAATTAAAAATTATGAAAAATACAATTGATGTCATATCATGATATCGCATGATATCACACTCAATACATAAAAATGTCCGAGGTTGGTATATTAGCATACTAATTTAGAAACAGATTTTTGGATGCACCAAATCCAGATGAGAAATGTAAACTTTTAAAGACCCTATTATATAATTTATATTTGCCTTTAATAGTTAGCATAACTGTATAGAATCCTCAACCCTTATTTTTACTTGTTTTCCTTGATAAACATTGTACAATATATAAACCTTGTACATTAAAGTACAATAATGTTGTACATTATAATAACCCATTATAGTTAGTGTTATCACCTTATATTTTTATATTTATATTTTCCTTTATATTAAAGAATAATATATAATATTTTCATTGTTTTGGATATGAAGAAAAGAAACAAGTGAAACTAATGATATTTTCCATATATCTATATATATATAGATAGTATATGGTATATATATATATATATATATATATATATAAGGTTTCCTTTCATAATAACTTTATTATATAATATATTTTTTAAATATGATTTTTATGTTATGTTAAATTTTTATAAAACTAAATATTTTAAAAATGTTAATAAAAGATAATATCCAACATTGGGTTTGAAACTATTTCTATAAATAAAATAAAATTGTAATATTAAAATATTACAAATATCTTCAATTTTATTTAATGAAAATTAATAATAATAGCAATTTGAATATTAAAGTTATATTATTTAGAATATTAGTACTGTTTAGTATATTATTAAAATATTATTATTATAGAATGTATTGTTGATATATTAAATGATTATTTTATTACATTATTGTATAAATAAAAATCTAATAGAAAAACAAATAATTAGAAAATAAAAATTTAACTAAGTGCACTTTCAAAAGTGAAAATAAGACATTTTCTTATAAAATTAATTAAAAATTATAAATTTTAATTTATTTGAAAGATGGAAAAACACAATAAAAAAAATCTGCAGAAATGTGGCTTGGTAGGTTGAGCCGTGAGTAGGAGGGTGGTGGTGGGAGAGAAGGTTAGATTGGGTTGGGTGGATGGGTGTTGGGGTGGGAGAACAGGCAGTTTTGATATTTTTAAATTTGTATAGCTTTTTTTTAAATTATAGGATGATGTTATTATGTTATAGGTTTTAGTCTACTTTAACAGCTATAGTGCTTATATGTAATAAGAGATCTCATGACAGCTTGAAGCATAATTCATATATAAAACAATCATTTTTAAATTTAAAGTTTGGATCATTTAGGTCATGATTTCTATAATATTCAAAGACCATAATGGATTCAATCCAACAGACCCTATTGCAGTCATAAATACTTAAGTTTGTAACGAATGTGAAGTTATTTCAGTACTGTTCAATTTTCGTGGAACTTTTCAAGGATTAACATTAACTCAAATTTTCTTTTAAAAAAAAAAAAAAACTCAAAATTAGTTTTGCAACAACCATGTTTAATTTGAAATATCTGTATCTTCTCTCTCTATGGAAAAGTTTTCCAATCCAACTTTAACTTCGAAGTTGCTTGGCACGGAGTTACTCCCTGACCTCCGGGGTTCAGCCATACCACGTGGCATTAAAAATACATAGAATACTAATCTAATCTTATCCCCATCTGTATTTACTCCCTTCTCTATGTTCCATGTTATTCTGCCACGCTTTAAAATAGTGTACAAAACTAAACTACCTATATCATATGAGATCCGGTCTACTAAAACCATAATGGATAACTATTATATCAGAAAATTCTTTAAAATAGTGATGATTATCTTTTAAGACTTAAAACTATGCTTTTCGAATCATGGTTTTTAATTATAAGCATAAAATTGCATTCATCCCTGCCATTATTAAATCATGAGCTGAGTTTTTAAAAATACACTGGTATTATATAAGAGAGCTTTTTATCATTTTTATGACACCTCAGCTTCAAATAAAGACATTGAGCATGATTTTCTAAAACGCCTTCATATGTGCAGGATCCGCCTCAAAATACCATGCGGTCGACAAAAAAAAAAATAGCATTAGGTGGCGTTTGTTTTTTTTACTTAATGTCGAATAGAACTTTTGAGTTTAATACTGAATAGTACTTAATAGCATTAAGTATTAAGTTGTTTGTTTTAACACAGTAAATCTAGCAGGACTATTAAACAGACGGATTATTTTGCCTCATCCCGCCTACCTTAATACATATTTAATTTAATTTTAATCTGGTTTTTAACGTGTTTGGGTTTATTTTCTAAAATTCGAGACGGGTTCAGGTATTGTTACTCTCTGTAAAAACCGAGAAAATTAGAAATTTTCAAAAATGACAAAATATTAATAAAAATAATAAATTATCATGGCACCGTGGAAGCCTATAAAATTATCTAGATTCACGCATTTAAACGGATCATACTCGTTAAATTGGCCTCATCAAATCTAAAGGACCTTAAAAGTTTCGCTAATTCAGATGTTTAATTTTTTCCGATTTTCCGCGATGTTTCTACTGATTTCCCAAGCGACGATTTTTACGAAAATCTCGAAAGTCAGAAATGGCACAAGTCTATTTAAAATAAAGTAAACCTGGAAGAAATAAATTGTTTCGAAAGAAACTTAATTTAATGAAGCACACAACCACGATCCAAAATAATAATAATAAGCCCCTACTCGATTATATTTTAAAATAATTTTTATTATTTTATTTTTATACTTTAATATAAATAGTAATTATTATTACAATTTTTTTGATAAATAATTTATAAAATTCATAATATTTTTTATAAAAATATTAATTTTAATATAATAAAATAAAAAAGCAAATATAAAAAATGAAAATTTAAAATAAAACAAAATAAAATGTAAACTAGCCGAGCTGGTGAATTTTCTCATCTCCACCGCATCCCGCTTAATTTTTAAATGAGAGCAGCCAGAATTTGGAAAATAAATCTAATCGGACGACTGACTATCCCGCCCCAAACCCTCCCGTCATTATCCTTAAGAAATGGTATACATTGTGATTTTCTTCTTAAGTCGCAAACACTTGGAGTTTTATTTTATGAAAATGACTTTTTCTGAATAAAAATAGCTAAATATTTTCACTTTTTCTATTCAGAATTTTTTTAAAAAATTTCAGCAATAAGTTGTGAAAATTTAAAAAAAAACAAACAACTTAATACTGAAAGCTATTTAGTTTCAGTATTAAGTCAAACAACAAACGCCACCTTAAATTTTAACTATTTAAAAATTTAAACAACTTTTTTGCCACTTTTGAATCTGCATTTATTTAAGATCAGCATATTTTGAAACACTATTTATTCATTACTTTAAAAATATTTTTAAAATAATTATTAGTTATGGGGCAAAGCTCTCCCAAATCCACCCAATCAACAAAACCCAAGTAGCCCACCTCCAGCAAAAATAAGTATGATTTACACATTATACTTAAAATATTAAAATTAAACTCTATACCATCGGAAAACATGAAAATTAACCTTATACACTATCAAAAGGCGAAACATAAAAGTAACCCTACATTTTCACTTATTTTTTACATTCATCCTTATATTATAAAATTTTAAATTAGCCCCTTAGATTATCAAAAATATGAAACTAACCCTGTAATTATAATTTTATATTTGAAATTTTAGTTTCTAAGATTTAGATAAAAATTGAAATTTTGATTTATTTTTTATTTTTTGGTGAATAGGATAATTTTATATTACAAATAATAATTTTCTCAAAATTTTTATATTTAAAATTGTGCTTTTTTTTTTTTTTTAAAATGCATATGTTATCATCTTTAGGAAGAAAACTAACCCTTTTTCCATCTTATCTTTATTGCTTTTATAAAGTGCAGAGAGCTAGTGCTTGTTATATAAGAACTGGTTTCATAGATTCATAGGAAAGGTTTGATGCTTCTTAAATTTTTGGCAACCATGTAGTAATCGAATGAATTGTCGAGTAGATAGATCAACCTAATACATTGTTGCTCCAATGCTGATAATGAATTTGTGGAGTTAATTTTATTTAATATATAAATGAGTTCAATAGGAGCCTAACATTTTATTTATCAATTTAACAAATAAATTGACTTCTGATCTATAATTAATTTTTATTTGAATGTGAATATTCTATATTATTATATCAAATTAACATGATTTTTTATTGATAGCGCTATCGATTAGCCATCTAAGTGTATATTTTTTCTCATGTGACTTTACTTGATTATTTATTTATACATGTCTTGTATGATTTTGTATAGTTATTGCTTATCTTCGATATTCATTTGTTGATTAATCAAAAATCATATTTTTTTTAGTTTATTTGATAGAGACTCGATTTGAGGGATTTAAAGGGGTGATACATTTCTAGCGATACATTCGATAACCCGACCATCGTAATTCCACTCCGCTTTCAAACCCATATTTCTTATCACGAGTCATATTTAATGGCTTTTCTTTCTTATTTTTGCTTTTAAAATAAAACAAATATGTTTGATTTAATTAAAATCATTTTCTTAAAATGGTTTTTTCAAAATATAAACGAGTCTCATATTTTTAATGAAAATGTATAATAACAAATGCAAAGTCCACACAATGCTTGTACGGTTTATCGTGTATTTTCGGAATTTTTAATACTTGAGGTAGTATAAATACATTTTATATGACCATAATGTTTATTTTTCTCCAAATCTTTTGATACAATTTCCTTGAGGAAAACAACAAAAGGCAATGGGCACTTCTTTCTGTAATATAGTAAGTGATTCAATAAGGCCATACTGCTCTCTGGATCTTTCAGATCCTGATTTACCCTTTTATTTTCTTCAAATAGGATCTTTTTCAATAAAGGCATACCGTCTGTTTCATTTTTTTTAAAACTTGGGCTCTATCACCTAGAAGGTTTTATGTGTAAGTCCATTTTTTTTTTATGGAGAATCTTGCTTTGGAAGGTCAAGGCAAGATGAAACGTCCATGGGTTGTGAGTCGTGCTCTTTTAGCATTATATAGCGTTTTAAAATAAAATAAAATAATAATAATAATAATTATTATTATTATTATAATAAAAGGCAAAAGACTGTTTTTACTGGTAACATGTGTTCACATTTGAGAATGTTTTAACTGAGTTGTGTCATCATAACGATTGTATTAAAAAATCCAAAAAAATCTTAGTTTGAGAGAAGGTTTTTTAAAACTTTGTTTAAGGGGAAGATTATTGGGTATGTATCCAAATTCTCATAATGTCTTATATTAGTTAGGAATAAGAAGACTTATGAATATATAAGTATGAATAAAATCTAATTGGTATGAGGTTTGTTGGGAGAAAAACCTACAAACAAAACTATGAGAGCTTATATCCAAAGTAGACAATATCATACTAATGTGAATGGGTCCAAAGGATTTGCCAACAAATGGATTGAACCCTTAACAAGTCCATGAGGTTTTTCAATAAGTGTTATTAGAGTCAGGTTCATGTTCATCGAACAAAATAGTGTGATGAGCTATAAGCCCTTGGCATATGGCGTTTCATGTAAAACGTGTATCTTAATATAATGAAAAACAAGAAAATTTTAGTTTAAGGGAGACTTGATGAAACCTTATTCAAAGGAAAAATTGTTAGGTGTATGCCCAAAATCTCATAATGTCTTTTGTATCAATTAAAAAATACTTTAAAGTAAATAAACATAAATAACATCTAATTAATATAAAGGTCATTTTAAAGAAAAAGATTAAAAAATAAAATCATAAATGATCTAAAATGAATAATATCATAACTATCTAGGGTATGAGTCGATGGAGTTTCCACCCGCCCCTCCATGCGCAGTTTTTAATGGGACATAAATAAATTGTTAATGGTAAAAATAAATGATTTGATATGTTGGTTGATGATGTCTTAGACACGAAGAAAACTGTAAAAAAGCTCCCTATTACTATAAATAATGTCGATAAATAGTAGCAGGACCCATTCCTTGCATAATGTCAATTCATTGGAATGGTTGTGATCTTGAAATATATATATATATATATATATATAAAGACGATTAAATGCAAATTTGTCAGAAAATACATAAATTTACTAAATGTTTACATCACAATTAACATGCTCATTTATAATGGAATGATTCCGGGAAGGTGCTGAGCAGGGCTGACCAGTCACATTCAAGGGAGGAAATTTTGAATTTAAATTGACGTTTTCGTCATTATTTATGGATTAACATAAAAGTTAGGCAGATTTCTAAATTATAGAAATCACATGGTGTGGACCCTTGTCTCTCAAGTGAATTGACTCATTATTATTGCTTTCTTAGTCTGACGAACTCACATTTTGAAATCTATTTAACACTTTAAAATATTAAAATTAGCTTCTTAAATTTTCACTTTTTTTTTAGATTCACGTATTATACTTTAAAATATTAAAATTAAACCCGAAAAACATGAAAATTAACCCATACACTATCGAAAAAGCAAAAACATGAAAAGTAACTCTTCTATGGACCAACGTTTTTCATGTGCATCCCCACTCGATAGAGAGACTTAATTTTTTTTATTGAAAAACCATTTTAAAAATGATTTAAAGTCGCTACTTATTTTAACATGATCAATGTGGTATTTATGTTGTAAATCTGAAAAATTAGAGAGAGATAGGAAGAAACAAGAGAGAATTCGGAGGAAGTGATGATTTTATTACATGTGATTAGGCCCTATTTATGGGCTTATAGTGAGAAGGCAAAAAACGCTCACATCAAATGATACGTTAATAGTGAAGGCCCAGCCTTTACATAAATGAATGACATTATGTGAGTGTGTCATTATGGTCATTCAAAATCAATATTTATACAATATTTATAGCACTCCCCCTTGAATGACCATCACAAGATTATTAATCTTATCCATTAAAACCTTGCGGTAAACCCGATAGGATGAAGCACAGGCAGAAGAAAAGTACAATACTAATATCTTTAACAATGCTCCCCACGATAGTGACATGATACTTCATTACGGAGATCTTCGGTTAAGGCGCATGCAATACGATCTTGTGAAGTTTAGCGAGCGTTGCGTGGCGGTCTTTTGTAAAATAAATACGCTAGATTATCATTGGACCTTATCACATTTGCATTGATCTCACCACTACTTTGAAGTTCATGAGTATAGAAGAATTTTGGTGAAATATGCTTAGTTCGATCACCTTTAATATATCCTCCTTTGACTTACGCAATACATGCAGCATTATCTTCATATAATACTGTTGGTTCATTCTTAATAGAAGATAATCCACATGATTCTCGATGTGTTGTATCACGGATCGACCCAGACACATTCTCGGCTAGCTTCATGCATGGCAGAGTATTTACGAATGATTGGAGGAGGTGGCCACCATAGTTTGTTTCTTGATCTCGAGGATATAGCGGTATTTCCATAGAAGTAAATATATATCACAGCTACGTGATCCCCGAGCTTTGTGAGGTCAGAAAGATAGCCTGCTTGTCTAGCATGTAGAAACCCGATTGTGAGTTCCCGATGTCTTAAAATAAAATAAATGCATGTCACCGCGTTCACGGAGATATCTTAATACATGTTTAATTCCATTCCAGGTGCCTTTTAGTTGGAGGCGAGCGTATCTTGCTAGTAAATTAGCGAAAAAAGCAATGTAAATTAGGGAGTATGGTTGCAAGATACATTAATTACTTGATTGCACTAAGATATGGTACTTGAGGACAGTAATTCTTCATTTGTTTATTTTTTCTTCTTTAGCGAACGGATCTTTAGTCACTTCAAGTGACCTAACAACCATGGGGGAACTAAGGGGATGTGATTTATCTATATAAAAGCGCTTCAGGACTTTTTCTGTATATGTTGATTGATGGATTAATACACCATTTACAGACAATGCCTCGATACGTAGGCGAGACAATATTTTGTTTTCGAATCTTTCCATTTCAAATTCCTTCTTTAAGTAGTCAGAAATTTGTTTGATGAGCTCTTCGAGAGTCCAAATTAAATTTAGATCATCATATCTGCATGATATTGCAAGTCGATTTTTACTTTCTTAATCACATGGACAAATTGAATTATTCATATCCTTCTTTGAGTAAATAATGGCTTAAGCGATTATACCACATTCGACCGAATTTATTTCAATCCATTATAAAGATCATTGCTTGATTGAATATATGCTTTGTGGTTTTCAAATTCATTACTTGACTGATTTGAATCCTTCGGGGGGATTTTCATATATACAGTAGTATCCACAGAGATCCATATAAATGAAAATTTTGTGACTACATCCATCATTAGCATATCAAGATCAGCCATTGCTAAATATGATAAATAGCGAAATGTAGTTGCATCATTACGGAGAATATGTCTCCTACGTAATCAATTCAGTCTTTGTGAGAAACCTTAGGCCCTGGCGTGCTTTATATCCCCTTAGCTATTTTATTTTGCTTTCGTTTAAACCTGAACAAAGACCCATCTATATCCAATGAGTTTTTATGTCTTTAGGTGTTTACGAACTACGAATTAAATACCTCTCGTTCATGGGGGACTTTAACTGTTTGAATTGCTTCTTTCCATTTAACGATCATTCGGCGTCGACATTCATCTATATTTTGTGGCTCATGATCTTCATCATTATTTATGATATCTGCCCAGCCCTTGGTACTCAGGGTATTATTTCGATTCGATTTTACCCTTATGTATATAATTGATAAATTTCTTCATGGTATGTCAAGTACAAACTCATGAGATAGCGATCAATTATGCCTGCGGGGGCTATTAGTTCATTATTTATATTTGTCAATGCCTTTTCATTTGTATGCTCTTCGGGAAGATCCTGTGAGGTATTAAATTTGCTGTTTCTTTTTTTCTGGAATTGTGTCTTTTGAGCGAAATTCATACGTTTTAATTGTGGCTTGAGCCATTAGCCATGCTATATTCAGAATTTTCCATTGGAATTTCAATTCGTCTTTAAGGATATTTGCGGTGGTATATGTGATTTGTAACTTTTGTTGAATCAATAAATGCATCTGAGTAATCGATTTGCAAAGATCTTGTAAATGAATTATCTTTGAACCTCTGAATTCGAGATTGCTTTGTGGGAGGGTCAAAATGAGATAAGATGATTCATTCCATGTAATTTTTCACCATTCTTAAGATTGGCTTTCCCGCCTAATGGCGGGAAAACTTATTTTCATTAAAATGACAATCACACTGCGTCGAGAAGCGTGAAGCCTCACGCAGCAGGGAGAACAATATAGGTGATAATGGGTAGGGATTGAAAACCCGGCATAAAATACGAGGCGTGTTGAGGACTGGTTTAGGTCGATGTGTGGAACAATAGGAACATAACTGACCTGACCCGAACACGTAGATGTGAAATATTAGGTTGGTAACTTCAAAACTAAGTTGGAATGGTGATAAATCTGGAGGTTCTTTGTAGGTCGTGGCGAATTAACCGTGGCATGAATGGCATGCCCCCGTGGAGTAAAGGCAATTTGGTTTCAAAGTAAAGGTGCAGCGATTAAGCTGCGGAGCGTTTAATAAAGGACCATTAACCCATTACAGTATGAACATGAGCAATTGGGTATTGAACATCTGTTCTGATTGACATGCAATAATTAAGGGAAGGATTGAGATGAAATTCTTTCAAGGCATTATCTGAGAATGAATTGTCTTGATAGGGTGATCGAGAAGTGGGCCCTTAGTCGAATTATTTGAGCTAGTAATCTAGCAAACGCGACATTCTACGGTAGAAAGAAGGCATACATACTTGAGACCATCAGTGGGCTGCATCAATTAAGACCATACAAATAAGCGAAAGGGTCCTTTGGGTGGTGAATGAAGCCTGAATATCCTTGAATACGTTACAGAAGCGGGGAATTAGGACACAGCTTTAGTAAAGATGGTCTGGCGCAATCGATTTGCCTTGAACAAGCGGCACAATTAAAATCATGAGATGTTAAAATTTATGCGCTTGTTAATGGATGCCATTAAATTTGTAACTATACAGCATCATGGAGGAATCCGGGATGTCGAGCCGTTCATGCCGTAATATAAATGCTTTAGAGTCATTGAACTTACGGTTTATTATAGCATGGGATTCAATAGGCATATGGATTGCGTGTATTACATGATAAAAGCCATTTGTTCCAAGATTTGTTTTGCCCCGAAAATAATAGAAGTAATGGTAATGCTCATTTCCATCACGATGCATAGTTTCAATGTGATATCAATTTACCACGAATATCCTTGGAAACTAAGTAAATTTCTAGTAGATTTATTAGAATAAAGGGCATTATTAATTTGGAACTTGGTACCGATAGGCAAGGCGATTGTAGGCTGCCAGAACCTTTAATTAGGTCAGCGAGGACTGAGGAATGGTTTGGACGTTAGATGAAATTAATGTTAAGTTTGAGAAAAATATTTCTTATTAGTGGGATTGTGTGGGTTGTGGCGTTCGACAAGACATTCATCTCCCGATAGATGATATATATAATTGTTGATCAAGTTGGAAGAGAAATCCATATATCTTCAGAAAAACAAAATGTAGATATAAAATCAAAAGTTTGCATTAGATAAATAACATAAGAGAAGTAATATAATAGTCTTATAAGTCGATCATAGCAAACGTACCACCACCAAATCAAATGGGTAAGATTTTCTGCTTGGATCCTCGAAAGAAATCGAAATATCAAGAATTAGTTAAGGCAACGCACCCTCATCATCGAAAGAATTTTGCATTACTAAGTTTGCCATCTTCTTTAAGGAGAGACTTGATAAGTCATTAAAATTCATTAGTAATATTGCCATCAATAAAATTTGTCTCGATTTGCTTGTTGCTGCGCTTTAATGGAGGCATTAAAGATCAGCAAATGTTTGGCGTGCGACCAATCACGGGACCAATATTCTTTCATTCCATCTATAGCATTCAGTTTCATATGATTGCTTGTTATGTGGCCTGGTGTCTTTCCGTTTAATCTCACGAATGAGCCCGACTTAGTTGTTAGGTTGTTTCTTATTTTGAGATCGATAAAATTTCCGCAGTTCCAAGTTATGTCGACCGACCACGACTACGGCCCGACCCACGACTACGGCCCGACCACTTTGCCTCGGCCTACGCCCGTAATGATATCACGCCCTCGTCCATGTTTATGAATAGAAAATTGATGTAGCATTGGCTTGAGGGCAATGATCTGAGCCAGTGGGAGGGCGAGATTGATGATTTTTAATAACCGAGTTCGTTGCATTTTGCTCAGCTACGAGTCATACGATTAACTCTGAATATACGGGTAAAGCGAGCTCTACATATTAACAACTGCGGGAGCATGTTAGAGGCATGAAAGGTAGTATAAGTTTTTCTCGAGCATGTCCTCATCGGTGATCTTTTCTCACATAATTGCAGGCGAGAGCTAATTTTGAAAATAGCCCAGGAGTTGTAGTGGCAGTGACTTAAAATCTTGTAATCTTAAATGGAAGACGAAATCATCGGGCTTTTGGAAGTATTACGGTCTTTTGATGGTCATATCGTTCTGGAAATTATTCGGAGGATCGATGGATCTTTAGCAGTAAGATTCACTTTTGAACTTGCATCGATATGATGGCGAATGAAAATTAAAATTGTAGTGCGCGTCTGTTTGGGATCGACATTTCACTTCTTTGATAGTATTTCCCGAGTCGTAGCGTCAGAGTGGATTTCGGCATCCGAATCCAGATAAATAATTTTTGCCGGGAAATGTCGAGAGTGACAAATTGAGAAGCTTGGCAATGTTGGACATTTCTACGAAATAATTAATATATTAAAGTAAAAGAATATAAAGAAGTACAAGTTAAAATTTATTAATAAAGTAATTGAGCTCAAGTGGTAGCATTTTGAGATCAAAATTTTAGATCAAGGTTCGAATCTCTAAAATTTGATTATTATTTTATTCAAAAGATAAGCGAAGTGTATATAACTATCATACAAAAGTTATAAAAATAATAATAATATTATTATTATGTATATATATATATATATTCAAATAAAATATCGAAATATGTGTATTATTATTATTATTATTATTATTATTATTTAAAGCTTGACTTAGTATGGTTTCTTTGTCTTCGGGCTTGAGGCTTGAATATATGTAAAAATTTTTTTTTATTTTATTTTTATTTTATCTTCCAAGCAGACGAGGTATTTTGGTTCTGTGAAGTCTTTGCTTCTTCTCAGAGGATTTAGAACTGGTGACTTAGTTTTTTTTTTTTTTTTTTTTTTTTTTTTTTTTTTTTGTCTTCAAGCTTCAGGCTTGAATATTAGTTTCAGGCTACGAAGGAATAATATTGGATAGGCAAGGAAGATTGGTGCATTATCGGGTATAAATTTGTATTAATCTTAAAGATGGTTTTGAAGCTATCGCAGGAGTAGTTTCATCATAGCTTGGTATGGAAGATTGATCGAAAATAAATAAATAAATAAAATAAAATAAAATTAAGAAAAATATGCCTTTTACGGTTTTACGCTTTTACTATGCGAGCAATTAGATGCGATAACGTGTTGTAAATCAAAGAATTAGAGAGATAAGGAAGGACAAAGAGAAGAAATTCGGAGAATTACATTGATTTCTGTTCATCTTGATTAGGCCTATTTATAGACATAGTGAAGGCGAAAACGCTTTCACGTAAATGATACATTAATGGTAGGAAGGCCCAGCCTTTACATAAAATGAATGGCGATTATGTCGGTGTGTCGATTATAGTGCATTCAATCCGATATTTATCTGATATTTATAACAATTTATTATTTTTAAAGAGAAAATAAAATAAGAAATAAAATTCTTGTGTGACTCTTTAGGAAAACGTTTGTCTGCGAAAATGAAAGATAGTGACCCTTGGTGACAGGTCGTTGATAGTGACCGTTCGACGGCTTTCCGGCGTCAATAAATGGTGGTGGTGAGAAAATGGAAAAAAAGAAAAAAGTAAAAATAAAAAAATAAAAGAGTTGAAGAGAAAAGGAAAATGTGAGTTTTTATTGTTAAAGTTTATTTTAGATTTGCTTGAGTTTAGAAAAGCGAGATAAATTGAGTTCTTTGTGTTTTGATGGAGTTAAAAGAAGAGGAAGAATGAGAGAGGGGGAGAAAATGAGAAAGGAGAAGACCAAAGGGGTGGAGGAGAAGAAGAGGTGGACCGGGTGGGTCTTCGAAAAACAAAAAGGAAAGGCGGGGGGCAACGTGGGGAGGGGAGGGGAGGGGAAGGAGTTTAGGTTGAGCAGGGTATGGGTAGAAAGAAAATAAGGGTAGGAGAATGGGGATATAAAAAAATAAATAAATAAAATAAAAAATTGAATATTAAAAATTAATGAAAGTAATAATAATATATGCAAATTTTGGAGTTTACACCTTCATTTTCACATTTTTGACATTCATCATGTGGAGTATGTCGTAAGAACTTGGCACAGCATCCCCATTGAGAGAACTAGACGGTTAAAGCCCACATGAGGTCAGTATCCCCACGAACACGGATGCGGACCCTGACACGAAGTCCGACTTGTGGGTTATCCAGATCCACGGCAAAGGCCTCGGGGTTTATTGCGATTACGCCCTCTTGTGCATTTTGCCTTTTTCTGGCTAGAGTGTCGTCTCTCAGAAGATGGTCATTGATGATTTCTCGGTTGATCCTTGTAGTTGAGAATATATCCTCCTCTGAGCCTCAAATGCGTAACCACCATTAGGATGATCAAACAATCTTTGAGGCGGAAGATTTGGGCCGGCTAGTTATCGAAAGGAAGCCGGTTGGGTCGTAGTGAAGCGCCTTCTTCCGCTTTCCATTTGAGAGCCAATCACCGAAAACTCCGCAAAAATTAGGATCATCCTCCTTCATAAATGAGGAAGGAATGACAACAGAAAGGTATGTGAAAAATACACTACTGTAAGACTGACATTTTACGCTCTCTATCTCTCTGTCTAACTTAAGCATCGGAGAGCTGGCCGGCACACCACTGCCGGTGCCTTATTTGTTTTGCGGGTTCTTGCTTTCAGGTTAATGCCCGACGATCACGGGACTCGAATTTGAGACAATAATTGGCGTCGTGCGTAGGAGCGACCCGAGCAAAAAATCTCGTGGGAAAGTGACGGGCTACGTCGGCTATCAAGCGATCCCCCACACCAGAAGATTTGATGAATTCTTGCTCGCTCGTCGGTTCGTTGGAGTCTATCGCTATACTTGACGAATTAGTCCTTGAGACCAATTTCTTCTTTGGCTTGAATGTAGACGAGAAGCAAGAAGAATAAGGCCCAGCCGGATGTAAGGCTAGAATTGTAGAGTCGTGCTAACCATCTGCAGCAAGAGAACGATCGCCTGCGGGCTCGTCTGGAAGAGGATCGGGGTGAAAACGCACGAGGGAGCAGCCACCCTACACCCCTAGTTAAACAAAATAAAGGCAAGGGGCTATCAGGCTGGCGTGTAGTGGCGGGGACTGACGAGTTATCCCTCTGGCTAGCTCTCGGCTACGATCTGCCACCCCGAAGAACAACGTGGAGGTGAATCGAAAAGGCTGGCGTCGTTCGGTTGGGTCATGGCATCTTTGTCGCCGTACGAGGAGAGAATTCAGCGAAAACTGGCAATGATCAAGCGGCCCTCGAAAATGTGCCCACATGGCATAAGGACGTAGCACCGTCACTACTGTTCATGTATCCTACCTTTGGGGCTGCACCCGCCGCGCATGTGCCTACATCCACCACTGTCCGAGGACCTGAAGACATGCTATCCTCCACGGTCGGCGGCACATCTGAGCTACAAGCGATCGGCGTGGCTGTCATGCGGAGTCTTTGCCATGTATGATGGCCCATATGACCCACATCTTTTGATCAAGCGTGATACCGATCTTTGGAGGCGGCCAGCTGCGTGCAAAATGTTCTCGGCGGCAGAAGGGTACGCCCAGCTTGGATTCGACAAACTCCGCGAGGAGATCACATCAGCTCGTTCGGTGAGTTATCAGGCTGCGTTTGTTTCCCCCGATACACGTAACCGGTCGACGAGGAAGGGAAACATCGGTTCTTTACAAACCATCTTGAAGGGAGGGCGAGTCCATCAGTGATTTCACGAAGGTTTAGGAGTGCGTCCGACATATTGATTGTCTGGTATGGATGCGGTCCTCAAGTAATTTCCAAAGGAGTTTTAGTGGAGCCACCCCATTCTTCCTCTAAACATCCTGGATCACTTTATGACAATGGAAGAATTATGCAGACGGTGATAAATATTCAACAACTGGAGGATATGTCTGGGCGACCTCCGGGTAAGTGATGATCACGTCCCGAAAAGCAAGTCGGTCCTTTAAGGTCGAAACCCAAACAAAGGGACGAAGTAAGAACTAGAAACGCTCAGAGACGATTAGAGAGAAGAGGAACCCCGCGGTTTACCCGTGCGAACATCTCTTGCGACGGACTTCTTGGCTCATCCGGGATCACCTCGACTTTAAATGGCCCACACTCATTCAGTCAGATCCCACACAGCACAACCTGTCTTTGAGGTGTGATTACCACAGAGACCATGGGCATGAGACCAATCGATATCGAAGCCTGAAATTCATGGTGGAAAGATTAATCAAGGTCGGCCACCTCAGGAGATATGTTCGGGAGACGGCCCGCGGGTGAGGCGGAGTGGGGCGCCTCGACCGTACTGAGTGTGTGACAGTGTCGTTTTTTTATTTTTATAAAGCGAGTAACGCTAAGTTTGTTCATTCATATAATGTTAAACGGTATTTGCTTGTACTATATTACATGTGATGAATTACAAAATATATACAAGCTCATTATATGAAAGTTTTCAACATTTACAATATTTACATTGTTCTGAAAAAATAAAACATATCTGAAATAGACGAAAAGGTCTTTAGTGAGTACCTAGTAGTGTGTGTGTTTAGGCCTTGGTTGCGTGTGGAGTCTCGGACTTCTCGTTTACGCTTCTCACAGCTTTGCGGATGGAACACCCGTGCTAAGCTTATAGCTTAGTGGGACTAAACTCGTGGACGACCACTAACACGGATCATCACACTTCTATACACATGTATGCATATCTAACATATTATATCATTTAAACATGCTTATACATATCTCATATTTA
Organism: Tetrastigma voinierianum; assembly: GCA_016808115.1. Lineage (NCBI taxonomy): Eukaryota > Viridiplantae > Streptophyta > Magnoliopsida > Vitales > Vitaceae > Tetrastigma > Tetrastigma voinierianum. The sequence goes on from JAEQBH010003547.1 coordinate 24,190, forward strand.
TTTATCATATCATGTTTCATTTCTTATCAACATTCATTTACATTTCATATCATTTTACACTTTGCTTCATGTTAACATCACAATATACTTGTCATCGCATAATGACACTGTAACCCTACTCTTATCATATCATATCATTTTATATGTCATATTCAAGTCATTTGTTTTATGTTTCATGCCTGCATAAACCTTAGAAGTGGATAAAGGAAACCATAAGGTCCCAAAGGCGCTGTATTCACTATACAAAAGCGATGGTCATAGAAGCCCAAGAAATGCACATTATCATTATGCGAGACAATGACCATCGATAAGGGCGAAGACATTGTAATGACCCAAAATGGGGCCAGTGATCGATATCACGATAGACTTGTTTTTCCTAGTAGGCATGCACATCTATCCCTTTGCGGGTTCTAAGCCCGACAATCCATGTGTATTTTATGTTAATTACATATCTCATATTCCCGAATAATTATTGTCATTCAGTAATCATATGCGATATTTACAATCATTTATTTGTATATTTGCATTTTTTCATATCTCATTATATGCATGAATAACTATGGTTACCATGTATGCTTATGAGCTATTTACTATCATTTCAATTTCATCAAGCTATATATGGATGGATTCTAGACTAAAGGAAACTTACATAGGTCGAGAACATAAAACAAAGTTCGAGACGAAAAGAAATTGTAATAGTCCAGAAGTTGGAGCTTCAGATGAGCAGTGGCTCTGACAACATAGCAAGGCCTACTTTTCTTTCTTAATTTATGGACCTAATATGAGTTCAATATCATCAAACTATATATATGGATGGATTCTAGACTCAAGAAGGGCTTCACTTGAAGTGCAGAACATCCGGCAGGAGTTAGGACAGAAGAAATTATGGTAGCTGTCGAGTTAGGGCTTCCCGTGAACAATGGCTACACGAGCAGCCCGGCGGGGCCCTCTTTATTTTGTGATTTCTGGACCTTCTAATATGAGTTCCAATATTATCAGAAGCTATATACTGGATGGATTCATAGGCTCAAGGGACTGCCTGTGATCAGGCATCAAAAGCGGAGTTCGGATGGAGTATGGCCGTCAGGGAAATTGGGCTTCGAAGTGAGCAGGTGGCTACGAAAACCACGACAAGGCTATTGTTTTTCGTGATTTTTGGACTTAATATGAGTTCCAATATGATCAAGTTATATATGGATGGATTCTAGACTCAGATTCATCAAATATGGGTTTATGGTTTGATTTTCCCATACAAAAGCTTATAGACACCCATCAAAATTCCATACCTGGAATTCAAACATTCCATACTAAAATTCATAATTTTTCCAAACAAAAACCTAGACTTCCATACCTTTCTTTGGCTTTCTTCTCCTTCTTCTTCTTCTTCTTCTTCTTCTTCTTCTTCTTCCCCTTCTCTCTCTCCTTTCTCTCTTTCACGTTTGCATCGAAAAATGAAGACCCTTAGTCTCATCCGCATATTAATTTTTTCCTTTTATTTGCACTTAGGTCCTCGAAAGTCTCCTTTGGTAGCAAATCAAGTTATACACATATTCACTTTGTGATAGCCTTCTTATCTTATGACTTTTGTTCCCCTTTTTGACAAATTACAAATTTACCCTTACTTATCTTGTACAAATTCTGAGTTTCTCTATTTTCATGTTTGCATTTAAATTACGAAAAATTCCAAATGCACTAATAATATACCTTAATTATGTTTAAAAACAACTAGGCTGTATTTTGGGGTGTTACAGGCCACCCCTATAGTTCCAAGAATAGCGGCTAGTGCAGCGCTCTCGCCTGAATCTAAGCCCACAAACTACATCTTTGGGCGGCCGGTGTGATCGGTGCCGATCCCAGCGCCCGGAAGAGGTTGTTGCGTGCGACCACGGTCGAGCCGAGATCAACTGTCACATCTGGACAATGGCGGAGCAATCCGGTAGGTCGCGAAGCCCTATATCCTTTCCCCCTGTTAACCTGTCCAGGGTCATTACTCCACACCATAATGCACTTGTACTTACTTTATGTATCAACGATTTTGATGTACATAAATCTTGGTTGACTAATAGCGCGACCGACACATTCTGGTACTTTTGCTCTGAAGCAGGATGAACATCTTTTTTGATAAAGATTTTGAGTTATCTTTGGTAAGAATCCTATCTAGCTTCAACGGGGCAACCACAGTAACAATGGGCAACATTGCTCTCCTCGTCAAGGCAGGGCCGGTGGTTCAACAGGTTTTATTTTCAGTTGTCGAGGACCTAGGCCCATACAATGCACCATTAGAACGCTGTACATGCAGATGAATGTCGTGCCCTCAACCTACCACCAAATGATCAGCTATCTAACTGAGTCTTTGCCCAGGCAAATTGACCTCTTAAGCGGCCCGACTAAGCGGCAGATGGTGCTGCGGATTGTCGATACGGGGCATGAAAAACGAAAGCTCCTACAGTCCGGCCCTTGAGACCCAGGCCTCAGAATAGTAATTATAGCTCTTCGCTCAAGCGCGGGTGGAAGAAAGGGAGCGATTGACCGTAGACCCCCTAGAATCAATATGCCTAGACAGGCCGAATAAGTCCACATATGTTAGTTCCCTGCTATCCGGTATGGAGAAGGAACAAATACAATCGTTTCTTGCTCACAGAATATGGATGTATTTGCTTAGACTCACACGGACATGCGAATTTAACCCCTTACACGCCTCTCTGGCGAGATATGTCATCCCTTTGGCCGGGTAGGTTAGACCCAGTGAGGCGTTTCCACGGAATGACATCGGGTTATTAAGACGAGTGGATAATCTTTTGAAAGTGGGATTCATCAGAGAGATAAAGTACCGGGAATGGGCGCCCGATGTGGTAGTAGTCACGAAAAAGCCATAAATGGAGGTGTGTGTAGACTGCGCGGATCTCGATGAGGTAGCGAAGTCGGCTCCGCACCTCGGATGGGCGGATTGTTGACACGTCGGCCGGGCATGGGATGTTGTCGTTCCTGGTGGATGCCTTCTCGAAATATCATCAAATGCCCATGCATCCACCAGATGCGGGAAAAAACAACCTTTATCACCCTGCACGGACTGTTCTGTTACAATGTGATGTCGTTTGGCTTAAAAAATGTCGGGGCAACGTATAAGAGGTTAGTGACCAAGATGTTCAGGTCGCTACTTGGAAAAACCATGGAGGTTTACATTGATGACATGCTGGTAAAGTCTAAAGAATGCTTGGACCATGCTGGTAAAGTCCAAAGAATGCTTGGACCATGCTGGACACCTGTAAGAAGCTTTTGAACTCTAAGGGCATACGGTATGAAGCTCAATCCCTCAAAATGAGCCTTTGGAGTCAGCACGGGCCGATTATTGGGTTTCATGGGGGTATAGAAGCTAATCCGACTCAACTTAGAGCTATTTTGGAGTCCCAGGCTCCGTACTCTAAAGGGAGTACAACGATTGGTATTTGTCAGATTAGGCGCCTAGGGCGGTTCATCTCTTAGTTCACAGTTATCCTAAAACCATTATTCTTGCCCTCAGTAAACTAAGTACAGGTGAAATGAGGAATGTGGTAAAACCTCACAATTTATCAAACATTATCTTCGCGAGAACCTCAGGTCCTTGTTATGCAAATCAGAAAATTGATTTTCTAAGAATGGTAAAACGTAATTCGGTTGAAAATCCGGGGTACACCTGATCGCGAGATGACAAAACGGACTTATTTGTTGAAATCGTCTTTGCCAATCTAGCTAAATCCAGATTTAGGTCGAGTTAGAGGATAATAGGAATTCGCGTTTTCGAATGCAGGGTAGTACGGGACAACGGCATGTGATGGTGGCTCGGCTTGTGTCTGTAATGTCAGTGGGGAACCAATCGACGAGAGGCACAGTGGGCTCCCGAGGGAGCGTGTGGCGGCAGCGTGATTGGATGAGAATCGAGTGGATGGATAAGGTGATAGGGTAATTAAAGGAGAACCAGCAAGAGAGTGACATGTGGCAAGTGAGAGGACATCTCACTTGACCCAAGCTTGTCCAAATCAGTGGGAAAGGAAAAAGAAAAGAGAAAAAGAAAGGGAGAGCTTATAGAGAGAAGCTCTACCTTCTCTTTAGATTTCCTGGCGATCGGACTGGCGGTTTGAAGGAGGAGGAGGCAGAGGAAGAAGTTCATCCCTGTGATGGAAGTATCGGATCGAGGCCAGGAATCGGGAAGGCTTTAGAAATATTTCAAGAGAGGTAGGAGTTTTTTCTTCTATAGTTTAGTCTTTGATAGAGCCATCCTAATGGTTGGTGTATTTTAAATTCGGAATGGTAGAGCATTTTAGTTCTTAAGATTTTTGGACTAAGTCTTTGAAATGTTAGGAAGAGTACATTTTAAAGACCGATCCAGGCTGGATTGTTTAGGCAATTCTAAGATGAATTATCGAACCGGTGATTGTGTGTGTGTTGTTTGTGGTATTGTTAGGATAAGATAACATGTTGGATTTGTGTAATTATGTTAGTATATGCATACTTGATATATTAATATGAATTGGCATGAAAATGACATATTGCGTTTCCGTATGCGCGGACATATAGAACACTAGGTGTAAGTGCATGACATGTCGTTTCGAGGTTGACCCGATAATTATTTATGGAGGAATGTCCTCTGATATATTGGCGGGTTGTCACCCAAATTTATTTATCGAGTATGTTCAACTAATATATATATCGGAGGGTTGTCCACAAGTAAAACATATACCTTTGTTTTGAAAACAATTTTTCATACATGGCAATTTCATGTGTGAAGGAGTCGGTGAGGACTCGAGGCATGGGACAGAGCATGTAGACATTCAAGTAGGGATATGCATGATTTACTTGAATGTTTTCGTGGTTGCAATTGTATGAGCGCTTAGGTGGGGAGTAACTCATGTAGGAAAATTCAACTACTGGGCATTGCTCATCCCGTCATATGAAAATAATTTTGAGGTACGGGAGGTGCATCGGGTGAGTTCATCAGGGCCTTAATCGCGATCGAGGCCAAATTAGGCCTTGTTTTTGAATCATTATAAATTATGGTGGGATTCTTATTTTTGTAATTAGTAATTGAAGAATAGAGTTGTAATTAAACTCGTTTTGTATAATCATTGCAGCAAGTTTTCTAGGTTCCGGTTGTCTTTGTAGTAATAAGGCTAATTTATGTTGATTTTAGAATATGTCGAAAAAAAAAAAGGTACAGGGGATCAAATGGGGTGGGCTACTGCCCATTTCCAGTTTTATGTCATGACACTGCAGTGGTTTCGAGACAGGAGGGGTGCGGCGCACACGGTAGGCGCGTCTTCGCGCATAATGAAGGACTTGAAGCTCTTGCGCGCATACATTTGTAACAAGGAAGAGTACATGCTGGCCGGAACCTCCTTAGAACTCTGTCACAACGAGTGCTGTTGTGACGCGAAGGTGAAACTTACCACGTCTTGCGCGGCCCGAGGGGTTTAGTGTAGCGACCAAAGGCGTTTGTGATTGAGGCTTTTTGGTGTCGCGACGTGGTGCTTTTGTACATTGGCAGCAACACTTCAATGCAAAACTGAAGTCTATCGCAACAGGGTTGGCTTTTTGGTGTCAGCGACCGCGATCTTTTGGAGTGTCGCGATGAGGCTGCGTGGTGTCGGGATCGGCGTCTTGGGGCTGGTTCCGCGATCGCGGCGCTACGCATCTGTGAGGGCAATCTTGCCTTGTGTACCTTTTTGCTGTCTTTGTGGAATTATTGAACCACAATGCTCTTGCATTTGTTGTAACCATTGTTCATGTGCCTTTGTTTAAAAAAAAAAGAATCTGAAAATGACCCTGCAAGCGGGAATTAAGGCATCACACTTGCTAGCCTGATAGAGTGAAACACTCTTCATATCATGGCGTTTAGATGTCTAAGTGGTGTGCCACTGTAAGGGAAGATCGAGGATGAAAGCAGAGCGATGTTTTAAGTTAGCAAGTCCGCAGCTAACGAGGCCGATCAGACCACCTCGACGAGCGACGTTAGCCTGGATGCTGCTTGAAGAAGCTACCTATGCACGACACACCATTTGTTGTGCCCCAACTAACCTTCACTCTTGAGCGCGTTCATAAGCTGACTTGTCGGGGGTGTCAGTGCGATTAGCGAGTCAGAACAGAGGCGGTCGGTATTCGGTACAAGCTAAGATTGGATAAAAAAGAGCGGGTTTTGCGAGATTTTTCTAGTGGAAATCCCCCATCATGGGGTGAGCAGCGGCATTGAGGCGGTGGACCCATAATGTAGACGGGGCATCTTGGCAAGGCAGAGGCCGGTATCGGTTGGCAACTTAAATCTCCGTAGGGAGAAAATTAATTAAGCTATCCATTTAGGCTTAGGCGCCTCGATGGCAATTAGAATGTGGGGTATCTTAGCTAGGAATTGAAATAGCGACTATTGTGTCGGTAAATGACTTATGATTGATGATTCTCGAGTTGGTGGTAGAGGCGAGTGAATGAAAAATATGGTCGTGAGACCCTTTGAATGGCAAAGTATGTATCCTGGTTAAGCAGCGCTTGGTGGCTTTTCGGCATTTCGAACACATCAGCTAGAGGCTGATGAGAGCGGATGCCTTGGCCGCCGTAGCGGCTTCTCTTACGATACTTGAAGCAGTGTTCTACCAATCTATTCTCGGTGAATTCTTGATTATCACTGCCGAATGTCAAGTGGATGAGGTCTCCTTCACGGATAGACGGCATGGGAGAACTCCCCAGAAACCAAAGAACAAAGCTCACATGATCGAATCCGGTCGGCGAGTTCTCTTTGGTTAATGGCTTCATTTATTTAAAAGCAGTCCCACTGAAGCGGGTAGTACCTAAAGTGCTTAACTCAGGAATAGGGACAATATGTATTGGTACAGGCGCATGAAGGGCATGTGGTAATCATCCGCGACGAGAACATTGGCACCGCGAGGCCCGCACTTTCGGGGGTATTATTGGCCCGACCATGAGATACGGCCGGCCGCCAGAAGCTGCGTGCAGTGTGATCGATGAAACGGTAGCCGCGTCTTGAGATCGCATTTCGAATTTAATTTCCATTACGAGGCCCTTGGCACCCAGCTCGATGGGAATTGACATAGTCGGTAGTTCCGCTTCCGCCTTGGCTCGGGGAAAAAATTGTTGTTGGTAGCCATTGATTATTTCATAAAGTGGATAGAATTCGAGGCTTTGGCGTGATTAAAGATAAGGATGTCACTCGGTTCATACGAAGATATTGTTTCTTAGATTCGATATACCAGATCAATTATATCGGGACCAGGCCTCGATTTGATGGCGGGCATACTTAGGAACTTTTTCCAAGAATTGAAAATAAAGAATCTATACTCCACTTCGCGGTATCATGAGTAACGACAAACGAAGCTTACAATAAAACCACAATTGTACTTAAGCAGTTAGACTCATCTAAAGGCAAATGGGTGGATGAACTCCCTGGGGTGCTTTGGGCCTGTAGACGATGGCCCGAATGCATCAGATCTCATCCTTTCGCTCACTTATGGAATGGAACTATAGTCCCGACAAAATCGGCATGCCAGCGCTCAGACCGGTTACCCAATTAATTCGAATCTTTGAGATCTATGATTAAGGAAACCTGGAACACGGTAGGCCGAATTGCCCGAGCCGACAATTGTGCGGATAGCATCATACCGCGACTAGCGAGCCTATACAACGGACGTGTGGAACCACTGAATGTTTAGCGAGGGGGACTTAGTCCCGAAAGAAAGTTTTCGAGAACCATAGTGATCAGTTAGCCGGAAAATTCTAGCCAAACTAGGAGGGACCATATATTAGTAATCTTGGTAGTAGTCGGAGTTGTATGTGGGCAAACTAAATGGGATTTTGTACAGAATGTGGAATGTTATGCACCTTAAAAGTCTTGTATCGATAAAACGATTCAATTTCTAACCATGTTCTCGCCTCAATTTTTTACAAAGTCCGAGTAAGGTTGATGTCCTACCGGCCCAGTGTGGTTGATGCCCAATTGGTTCATTAGTAAGTCCGGGTAAGGTTGATGTCATACCGGCCCAGTATGGTTGATGCCCAGCTAGTTCATTACAAAACGGTGTAGGCGGTAATGTCCTAGGCCAGTATGGTTGATGCCCATTTGGTTCATTAAAGTCGGGTAAGGTTGATGTCCCTCATTGATATAGTTGATGCCGTGGTTCATTACTAAGTCGAGGTAAGGTTGATGTCTACCAGGCTAGTATGGTTGATCTTGTTGGTTCATTCTGGCTTTGGGTAAGGTTGATGTCTATCGGCGTATCACGCTGACCCGCTGGCGGATGAAGGGGACGCAAAACTATACTAGGACTCTTTACTTGCTTTTTTCAGACATTGGTGGGTTTAAGTCTTATAACTTAATCAAAATGTCATATCTGAATACAAAATAAAACTACCAGCGTAGTGATGTTCTGATGTCAATACATACGATCCTTGATTTCCATTTACATATACATATACAAAAACTGTTCATTTACATTTACATAACCAGAGCATAAAACCTATTGTGATGGACCCTTACTAGTTGGTTGGCCCAGTAATATGCGGAAGATCGCGGACGTCCTCCTCTGTACCTAAACGGATAAAACTCATGCTAAGCTTAATGCTTAGTAGGAAACATATGATTTATACGTATATACATGCACTAATACTCATTTATAGTAAGCATATAACGATGCTTGGATATCTGTTAGCGGATATCGAATTTTTCATGAATTCATATAACAAGCCCAGTATCTGACGTGCTTATACTTATAGCGGACATATACTTGTTGGATCTTCCTTAGAAGTTATAGAGCTTATATAGCACATGCGGAGGTGCGTAGGTACTATAGAGCTTATGCTTGTACGGAGGTACTGAGTAGGTCTTTACGGAGCTTATACTTGTACGGAGGTACTGGAGTACAATTCGGGAGTAGAGCGATGTACATTTACTTTACTCTTATACGGTGACCGGACTCTTATCCTTATAAGCGTTTGACTACCTAAACGATAGCAAAAATGGTAAGAGGACCGCAGTACAATAAGTACGAAGTGCGGTCTGATCTTGAGTCTTAGTAGCCTGAGCGAGGAGGGCGAAGCAACGATGAAATTATTAGTGGCACTAATTAGAAGTACCAAAGAGCACTAAATGTGTAGAAACACCGCGGTCGAGGAGAGTGTTGTCTCACTAATCGAAGTACTAAGTACTATAAGTGCACGTGCGGAGGTGCCGTGTCATTGATATAGGTCTTAGGCGTCCCTACGAGTTATGTGATCGAGACTTCTATCACATCATCGGGGCATTGAGTTTGCCAAAATCAAACTCGTCGAAGTGACGATGCGGATAATTTTTTCCTTTTACCTTCTGGCTTGTAGATGGACCGTTTCATACACTTATAGAGTCTTCATTGATCGATAAATGAGTCACAGGAATAACGAGAATAGCAAAACATAACAAAAACACATGTTTGTGAGCAGTCACTACGCCACGACATAGCACTACTACACTGACGTAGTCTGCCAAGGCATGCAAACTCGAGGCTGCGTCGAGCCTCAGCTGCCCATTTTTGCATTCCAGTGGGGATCACGGCGCGTAGGACCCAGGAAGTACTCTGATTGTGGGGATTTCGATCCATTTTCCCGAGGAAATCCAACCAAAAACCACTAAAATAATCCAAAAAAGCATCAGAAAACAACTCTCGAATGGTTCTGCTTGAACATAAACCATGAGAGGGGGAAGTTAAGAGGATTCCTAACACCCGACAAAGTATTCCTGCTCTTGCATGCCTCGAGTCCTAGCTCGGAGGAATTTCCTTGACAAATGACTACATGAATCCCCACAAATCCATGAAATCCTCATTTCCAAGCTTATACATACATATTCCTACAAGTTCGACCAATAACTTCCCTAGAAACACTTGTAATGGGTAGGTTAAGAACTTCTACCATGCAAACCGTGACCATAGTCCCCGAGAATCCATACAAAAGTTCACAAATCCATACAAAACCATAACAATCCATATAAATCTATACCTTTCTTGGCTTTCTTTCTCTTGCTTCTTCTTCTTGTTATGGCATTTAACCTCTGCGTTTTTACTTACTCTCCAAATATCCCCAAAATGAGAATTTAATCGGGTCTTTATCCCAATTTGGTCAAATTTTCCTTTTATTACCCTTTAGCCCTCAAACTCCCTTCTATTTTCACCACAACTTATGCCATTTCTATTATAGCATATTATCTTCTTATATTATGGCTTTGTGTCCCATTTGACAAGTTACAAATTTACCCTCGCTTATTTCCCAAGGTTTCGCCACGCTTTGAATTTAAATTTCATTTAAAATTTCAATTATACCTACAAAATAATCTAAACATGTTGAAAACCACTCGGGTATATTTCGAGGTGTTATGCCTTCCAAGATGGTTGATGCCCAGCTGGTTCATTACAAAGTCCGGGTAAGGTTGATGTTCTACTGGCCCAGTATGGTTGATGCCCAGCTAGTTCATTATGAAGTCCTGGTAAGGTTGATGTCCTACAGGCCCAATATGGTTAATTCCTAGCTGTTACATCTCAAAGCCCGGGTAAGGAAGCAGTAGAAGAGGGGCCAATGAACCTTGCTTACCGGAGTGTTCATCCGAAGCTGATCTATATCCTACTCAAGGTACATCTTTTCTTACCCAGCTAAAGATTCGATAACAATAAAGCACCCACATCAGATTAGTAAACAACACATGCTTTATTACTGATAACAACATGCTTTTATTGAGCCCGGTTTCAAACAACTAAAACCAAAATATAAAACATGGGCGAAGGAACAAGGCTCATCGAGCAATCTGCTTAAAACATAACCTTAAACATCATGCTCCTCACTCTCCCAGGTTACTCTAAGCGGAGAAAACAGGCTCATTACTTGGCTCAACCTCGGCGGCAAAGAGATGCTCGCCCGCCTCGCTATTATCGATCTCAAGAATCAGAATGGAGCCTCCTCTCTGCAAGATTCATTACTTCACCAGATGAATATCGACGGATGCAAAATGTATGTGGACAACACTGGGCATCGAGGGTTATTAAAGAACTCTGGAGATAACGGCTTAGACGTGTCCAACATCCCGTTCGGAGCCTCGGGTTGACTTTCTCAAATATTATGTGCAAAGTCAAAGCAGCCATACCCATAGTTGAAGATTATGTCGAAGCCCTCCTTGGTGCCTCCTTAGGCCTTTTTCTCTTTAAGGGCCTCTGCCCCAATAGCGGACACTTCATCCTTACAAGTCCTGAGTTCTAATAGCAGAGAGACTCGTTTGCTGGGATTGTAGACGGTTAGCCTGCCTTCCGCCTCTCGCTAAATTCTTCTACAACCGCCATGGCATTTTGAACTCTAGCCAACTTGGACTCCACCTTCACCCTGGCAATCCCTACCGCATCAGCATCCATACGGGCCATCGAGGCATCATGGTGAGCAGCATCTCTCTCTGCCTCAGCTCGAGCCATCTTTTCAACACTTTCTTTGGCCTCATTCTCTTAACGCCGGGAGCTTGACTCCACTTCAGTTAAGGAGGCACTCAACGCCCTGTGGTCATAAACAACCGATTGGGAATAGAGCCACAACCTTTTCGCATCCCTCAGCCAATACTGGAACTCTCGATGCTGGTAGGTCATGTTCTGGATAGTCGTAACAGCTTGCAAAAGAATGCATTAGAATAAAACAGTAACTCGGTAATGATACTAGAACAGTGCATAGCAGTTATGAACGTACCAGCTCCGCCAACTGGACAAAGTCTCGGTTACGTATTAGCATGCCGTCTTCGACCACCTACTTGAGATCTTCTTTGCAAGCATAGGCAGGGATAGAAACGACATATTCTTCACCCTTCCTCATCGCGACAACACCGGCTATCCGGGCAGCGCCGATATAGCTTACTCCGGCTACATGATCACCGAGGGTTCACCCTGGTTGAATGGCTTCCAGCGATTGATAATCTCCTGGGCACCTTCGGGCTCAGGAGTTGATACTTCCTCCATAGGGAGAGCCTAGCCTTATTGAGGAATGTAAGAATTCAACAGCAGCCGGTTGGGAAGCAACGACCTTCTACCCTTGGACCAGGAAGATGTAGCCTTGTTTGGCCGGCTAGTAATCTGCTCCAAGGAAATACCCTCCCGGACCTCCTTATGAGTTAGAGGGACCTTTCTTAAATATGTCGAGAGCGTAGTCTACGAAGCCAATTGGCCATGAAAGCCCATCTCAAGTGAGTCCATAACGACTATCGCTTGTCCTTTCGAACCCCCGCTGATTGAGTGTTGATCAGCCTCATCAACCACCTCGAGGGTAGCATCAATCGCCCTGCGTTGGAAGGCCAGCCACCCGGAGGCCCATTAGGTAGAGGCCTCATCTTTGAGCTCCGCTATCACTTCGCCCCTCAAGCTAACCAAAGCCTTTTGTCTCTCAAGGTCCATCCGAAGCCTGCCGAGCTCCTCCATTGCTGCCCACGGAGTTCTAACCTTCAGCCTCTCATGGTCCCGATCCAACGCCGTTACTACGCACAGTCACCCTTGACTCCGCTTGCAATGTCACACTAATCCCTGGCCCGACCGCATCTGAGGATCCGAACCGAAGCCTAGGATCGCGGTGACCAACACTGGACCCTTTACCCGATTTTTTTTTTTTTTTTTAAAAGCTAACTCGTACCCGGTACGGGCCCACATCCTATAACAAAATCAAATATTATACATATAACCGAGTCCCATTTACACTATAAACTTTTACTTTACATTTACAAATCAGAGTACAACTTACATAGCGAACCTCTTCCCGCGTGGTTTATTTCAACCGTATGATGCTCACTGATGTCTTCCTATACCTACACGATTGTAACCCGTGCTGTTTACGCTTTAAAGGGAAACATTTCTTATACATAAACATAAATACGTATAATGATTCATTATACTGGGCAATCACATATTACTAATTGGACTTATACTATTCTACTCCCGAGGAGTTACGTATTCTTCTTATTAACTCATGCTTATAACAAAACTTATGTTTATTCCTGACTCCCGTAGGAGTTATTAACTTATAATTTCTTACCGTACTTTATGTTTATTCAGACTCCCAAGTAGGAGTTACAAAACTTATGGTTTTTACTGTGACTTTATGTTTTTATTCGGGACTCCTATGAGTTACGTAACTTATTCTTATACGTGACTTACACTAGTTCTAGAGGTACCCGTAGTATCACAGATTACTAACGTACCGGCACATGGAACTTATTCTTATACGTATACTTGTAAGTACTACAAAATTTATAATCGGTACTGTGATCTTACTTGTACTACGAAGCATATTCCGTATTTCTGATCTATCCCGGTATTACAAGAGCATATATGGGAGTTGGATTTTATACATGTATTACGTAACTTATACATGCATTTCGCATCTTATAAATGCATTTCGTGATCTTATACATGACTTACGAGTATATACTTGTCTTACTCGAACTTGTACCGGGTTCTTACTTTAACTTATACCGATCTTACTTTAACTTATATCGTATTACGGAATCCTTATAATCGGGTCTTATGGAGCATATAATTTATCTTACCTGATCTTATCCTTGCAGCGGCTAAAATTCGTAAGTACAATAAGTCGGAACTCATCATAATCCTATCACATACAAATCGATCGTACGTATGCATACCTATCGTGAACGGACACAAATTCAGCAAGTACATCATAAATGTATACATATACTTATTTTACTTGATACGAGTACCCTTAGTACTCACTGACTTATAATTTGTTTTACCGATACGGAGTACCCGTAGGTACTACAGAGTTTAATCAGATACAGGAGTACCCTCAGGTACTACAAAAAGCTTTGATGAAATACGAGAGTACCTCGTAGGTACTACGTAACTTAACTCGGGAGGCCGGCGTAACTTAATCCAATGTGAGTACTCCATTAGGTACGCTGTAACTTTAATCAAACACAGGACTTATTAGATACAGAGTACCGTAGGTACTACTGTGACTTGTTCAGATACGTAACTACTGGGAGCATGTGAGTGTCTGCAGAGGTACTACAAAGATTTGTTCAGATACGTAACTTATCGATACAGGAGTACCCGCAGTGCATTCACAGACTTGTTCGCATATTGCAGACTTATTAGATACATGAGTACCGTGAGGTACTACAGGACTCTATTCAATACAGAGTACCCTTAGGTACTACTAACTTATCGTGATCGTGACTTAAGTCTGTAGACAGGGGTTAATTAGAAATCGTGAATTTATTCAGATAATTGTGAGTACCCGTAGTAATTTCATAGTTTATCGTATACAGAGTACCCGTGAGGTACTACATCTTAATCGAGGCGTGAGTACCCGAAGGTACTACATAATCCCATCGCACATTCGTATCTTTAATCTTATTCTTTATTCGTAGTCTTATCATATAACCTGTTAATTTCCCAGACCAAGAATACGAAAAGGAATTAAAACACAAAGACATTAAGTACCCGAAGATACTATATGCATTTAAGTGCCGTAGCACTTAATAGACAGAGTGCCTTGAAGACTAATCAAGAGTACCGGCGGTTTAATCGGGAGTGCCGGAGCACTCAATCAGAGTACCAAGTACTAATCAGAGTGCCGAGCACTAATCGTACAGAGTGCCGTGTTCTCTTAATAACTGGTCTTAGGTAGTTTTACAATTATATGAGTTCAGTAACATACTCTCTTATAATAGGGCATTCTAGCCACATTAGTGTTCATGACAGATTGTAATTCACGTAATGGTCACGTGCCTAAGCCGTTTTCAAATTTCATATCAGATATTATTTCATGAACATATCTATGTATTTTCAGATTCTACATTTTTCATGTTACTAATATACGGCATTTCACATACTTGCACAGTATAATGCCTATGTATTCACATCAATCATGTATTCTATTCCTCAATGAATCAACTTTTACTTAGAAATTGAATCATTCCAATTGGATCATCCAAACTCAAGTTATGGCATTTTCATGCCAACTAGTCAGTTTACCGATTTTACCGAGGGACAGTTTAGAATATTCATTTTCCAGTGCCTTGTCTCCATATTTGACACTGGTTCTTTGTACTCCTTTAAAGCTAAGGTGCTAAGGGTTCTATTCCAACTGGAATCACCTAATTCGGAGCACCGGAACTCAAGTTACGTCCGAAACAACCCGGACTACTCCATGTTCAAGACTCGATGCAGAATTAGTATTACAAATTTCTCATACTTTGGAGTGGATTTTTCGACCACTTACAGTCATAATTTGACGATATCTATTTCTATATGGATGGTTTTCCTTGAAGTCTATTTTAATTGGCCACTTTAATCACTTAAATCGGATAAGAAATGAGAAAGTTATGGCCAAAATACGAAAACTGGTCGAAACAGGAAAACCAGAACAGGTTGTACCGGTACATGTCTAACATGTACCGGTACAAGTTGGCCAAAATTAGAACTGAATTGTACCGGTACGCTTCAAATTGTACCGGTACAATTCAACTAGAACATGCCCGTAATGTGTTTTTGCTAGCATTCTTCCATGTCGGATATCCAATCAATTCTACACTTCAAACACACATCAAAACCATTTCAAATTCACTTTGGAATCTCTTTCTATTCAATCTACCCTCAATTACATCTTCTTCCAAAAACATATCAAGATTCCTTCCAAAATACCAATATGGGTTAAGACCCATTTACACAAACCACGATGATTATTAGGGTTTGTTCCAACCCCAACTTAACTACTCATAATTAAACCATGAATCCATCCACAAAGGAAGGATTCCATACTCCATCTTGTGCCATGTGGGTTCTACCCAATCTTTACTTGACATAAATTTTGAAGGATGAAACCCAGCAAAACCCTAGATCTGGGCAAGATTATAAATCATCAAAGCATGGAAATTCATACATAAATTCAGTTTCCATACCTTTTTGGCTTCTTGATCTGGCTTGAATCCTCCTTCTTCCTTCTCTTCTTCCTTTTCTTCTCCTTCTTCTCTACGGGTTCTTCCCACTTGAGACCAAATTGGTCTTTAAATCCCATGGATTTGATAAGGCCACATGTTTTGGCCCTCAAAACTCATTTTTGTGGTTAAGTTGCTTTATTTGCTTTAAGCCCCATAACTCCTTCTCATTTATGAATACACTTTCCTTTATTTCATTTTGGCCTCAATTTTCTTAATCCATGACTTTTAAGTCCCTTGGACAAACTTACAAATTCTATCTCACCTTGTAAATTTCCGGTCCCTTCGTTTCCATGTTTCATTAACCCCACTTAAACAAATCAAATTATGCTTACAAAATACCCTAAACATGTCTAAAACGACTAGGGTATATTTCGGGGTGTTACATGCAACTCTTCTATGGTCAGTCGCAACTCGTCTTCGGCGACCTTCACGTCCTTTCGGGCCTTCTTTTCTTTATCCTCGGCTCGCACCCCCTCGCCAAAGCATGTCAGTCACTGCTTCACAAGCTCCGGGCCAAGTCCCTTATATAGCTCAAGGCCGGCCCTCAGAGGTCGTAGCAACCTAGCCTTGTAAGATTTCGCCGCCTCGGGCGAGCCTCTAAAGGCCGCCTCCTCGCTAAGCCTTTCACGTAAGTAGCCACCTGCTAAAAAACAAGAAAGATTTTGCTAACATAACTAAAACAATAAAGAAAAGGGTCGACGAAGGCGCTTGGACATACAAAAGCGGTGCCCTGAAGTAGAAGAGCCAGAGCGTCCTCTACGAACAGAGCGTCCACCTTCCTCAGGTCGGAGTCGTGAAGGATGGAGGAAACAGCCTTAGCGGTGAGCTCCTCATGAGAAAGCAGAGAGTCCTCACTCCCTATAACATCAAAGCGATTGTGATCCCTCCTCACGTCATTTGGCATTGTAGGAGGGGGCGCGGTGCCTCGCAACGTTGGACTCCAAACCAAAATAGGAAGAACTTCTGGTAGCCTCAAATTACTCGCGAAGAGTCTCCAGACCTGCATAGCAAGGGCTAAGGAGGAAGAGGCCCCCACCCTTTAGGGATCCACTCGAGAAGTGTGGGCAACCTTCCTGTGGGAAGTTAGAGGCTTCCGCCCACGTTCCTCTCTCTCACCCTGTGCGGCCCGAAGCTCTCCTCATGTAGGCTTCGCAATAAGGGGCTCCGAAACAGATGGTGAAGAGGACTTTGAGACATAGGGCCTATGATCTGAAAAGAGGAGAAGGTCCTGCAGAAGTTTCCAGCTCAGACCGAATGTTTCGGGAATATCCGACCCGATAAGCTCAAAATAGGCACGCGGGGCACTCTTGACCAGCTTCCGCTTCACTTCTTTGTCTTCAGGACTGAGACCAAGGTGAACACCCGAAGGCCACGCGACCAAGGCAATGTTGAAAATACCCTACAACCTCTAAAAACCAGGCCAAACCAAAGTGAAGGGGAGGTCATGTAGGTTCTCAGGAGTAGTCCAGACTGTTGGAACGCCAAGTGTGTCCTCCCATTGGTGCTGATCAGATCCCGACGGCCGCCGACAAAAAATGCAACGCCCAAAGACTTGTGGAGTACTGGTTCTGAACAATCAACTTGGCATTGGAGCGCTTGGAGATATAAAGAATGACTTCAGCGGCTTCCTTCACGCTGAAGAAGTCCAAGAGCAAGGCTATGCTAGGAACACTCTGTGCCTTTCTCCTAAAATGATCACAGCCCACCACATAATACCCTTAAGTCGGGGAAATGAAGGGCAAGATATTGATATGTCAGCAGAACCCTTTTTATGAAGGGATGCAAAGGGAAACGGAGGCCATTCTCAAACGTCACCTCAAAAAAACACACCATCTTGAGCACTTAGACGACGTAGGTGGTTAGCACGTCAGGGCACCAAACCTGGACCCGAAACGGGGACCCATACCGGGTCGCAAAGATCTCGCCATACAAATGTTCAACTCGATTAGCCCACAAATTTCAAGATCATGTATATAGTGGCCTCAACATTCGTGAGTCACAAGGAGACATCTGATTTCACTAATTTTGCCCTTGTCCTTACCTAAGGGGAAAGGAGGTTCCCCTGGGATAGCCTGGTGGACCACCATAGCCAAACTATAGGACTCACCGCCTGTCCGCCCTGAAATGGACATCTCAGCAGGATTACTCCCTATACGCAAGATAGAAGAGAGACCAAGACCCATGGAGATATGCAAGGCTAAGCGAGGAAAAAGGAAATCAAAGAAAATGCAGAACCCCAACCGAGCAAGCCCTAGAACCTTGCAAGATGCCTAACCCGAAAAGACAAAGAAGAAGAAATATCATGAACCACCAAAAGTAGCCCTGAACAATAGTCGAACAAATCTCAAGAAAAAAGAAGCCCAAACTTGTAGAGGCAAAAAGCTTTAAGAACAGGGGAACAAAGTGCAAATAGTCAGGGGACGTTTTTAAGGAAGCTAGAAGCCACAGCCGAAATAAGCGCAAAAATCGAAAAGCCATCATTATCACAAGAAGGGATACACAAAGCTCCATCAAACCATCCCGAATAGCCACCCGGAAGTCACACCCGATCCAAGAAGCACATGTACTCTTGCCTATGCTCGCTTAGCCAGCATCGGGGCAACTGATCGAGTTTAAAATAATGGGCACGCAAGCCCAAAACATAAGCCCAAATGTCAGGCTTAGGAGGAGATTAAGAAGCAGCCCAAAGATCAAAGGCTCTCGTTTCCTTGATGATATCCCCAAAGACATGCCCAAAACGAAGGTCCAACTCACCCCTTCAAAAGGCTGGTAACATAATTAGCCAAAAGAATCCGTATTAAAGGAAAACACCCAATGCCCACCAATTAGGAAAGTAGGATATTTCCTAATTATCGCCCCTCAATTATATCTTATTAATATGTTAATGATAAGGAAAGAAAATCCCCTACACAATGAGAGAAATATCGTATCATCCTCCAACAAGGAAAGATATTATTTTGTATCATCATCAAATTAGGAAAATTATTAAAGTCATCCATTATAAATATCAGGCCACCCCATCGGTGAAAGGTACACACAAAATTCATTCCCTAAGTGGTTGATATTTTCTTCCACCGGAAAGAACTGACTTAGGCATCGGAGAGGCTACGGGCAATTCCCGATCCTTTTTGTTTCTTATTTTTTTAGAGGAGCCTGACGTCTGCACTCACCTGACCAAATAAGACTCCAAAGTAAGATTCAAATTTCAGCTGATTGAAAAAGCATCATCAATAGTTATATTTATTTTTTTTATATGTACAAAAAGGGAAGAAAAAACTAATGATTTCTAAATATGACTTTTAAAAAAAAATTATCAAAATCTTAAATAAACAAATTTGAAAAATAAAAATGCGAATGGAAAAAAAATAATTTCCTCTTAGTTACAACATAAATAGTTTTTTAACTCCGAATTTACAAAGAGAGATAATGTGTTCTGAAAATAAATAATTTGGTAAAATAAATTTACCTTTATGAAAAATAAATAAGAACTATATTTTCTATCTAAGACTTTAACATGTGTAGGTTCTAGTCGTCCACGGAGTTGCTTGTAGAGGACATGGGAAAATCACATTTAATTGGAAAATAAACTCCAAATTTCTCTTTTCTGTGGTTGTATCATGGATGCTTGTACATATTTTAAATGATAGAAGACAAAAATTCAATTATGGGCCATCATCGGACAAGTCTTCAAGATGCTGTCAAAAAAAGAAAAAAAAGAAAGAAAAAAACAAGTCTTCAAGATATTTGAAGTGGCCACAGTCATATTGAATAATTCCGGGAAGGTGCCCAACTAGACTGTCTCATCCAGGGAAGGAAATTTCAAACAAATTTTTCCAAACGCCATCCTCCACGTTTTCTAGGTACATTCCCTACTGTTCTTATTCAGCATTCAGTATTTAATGGATCTAATTTAAGTTAGATTTCTTAATCAAGGAAAAGAGGGGCTACGCTACATATTGACTTTTCCAGGCCTTCAGCCCTAACGAAGTCGACCGCAAAGATATGCCATCATTCGGAATTTTTGCAGAGTGGTCTTTTCACATAGCTTCAACCCAAGGCCACCTTCATACTATATAAATTAGGGTTGCAATTTAGGCAGGTTAATGCGAATGTTTAGACGGATTTTATTTTACTTTTTGATATTTATTCAGTTTGATGTTTAGACGGATTCGGATACTACTTTTTGTAATTTAGGTTGGATTATAAGGTTTAGTATTTAAATCCGGTTTGGATTTAGGTCAATATTTCGGATAACAAGAACCCAATTGTGTGTATATAAATCTTATATAATGAATTTAAAGGGAAGTTAGAAAGATTTCTTAATCTAGTAAAAGAGGGGCCACGCTAGATTGACTCTTCAACCCGACTGCAAAGATGATGCAATCTTTTGGAATTTTCCCACCAACCCAAGGCCATCTACACACTATATAAACCCCCCACCCAGTTCCTCACAGACCACCCCACTCCACCCATCCTCAACAAAATGGGACTCTGCAAAATCCTCTTCATTTCCTCATTCCTTCTCACCACCCTCTTCTTCTTCTTCACCACCACCCATGCAGCCACGTTCAACATCCAAAACCGCTGCTCCTACACACTTTGGGCGGCGGCGGTGCCAGGTGGAGGGAGGCAGCTTAACGCCGGCCAGTCCTGGAGCCTCAATGTGAACGCCGGCACTACCGGAGCCCGAATTTGGGCCCGGACTGGCTGCAGCTTTGACGGATCCGGGAACGGGAGGTGCAACACCGGGGACTGCGGCCGCCTCGAATGCCAAGGCTACGGTACACCGCCTAACACCTTGGCCGAATATGCACTTAACCAATTCAACAACCTCGACTTCTTCGACATATCCTTGGTCGATGGATTTAATGTTCCTATGGCATTTAATCCTACATCCAATGGCTGCAGCCGTGGTATAACATGCAACGCCGACGTCAACGGACAGTGCCCCGCCGTGCTGAAGACCACCGACGGTTGCAACAACCCATGCACCGTTTTCAAGACGGATGAGTATTGTTGCAACTCCGGGAGTTGTACTGCTACGGACTACTCAAGGTATTTCAAGGGTAAATGCCCTGATGCTTATAGCTACCCTAAGGATGATCAGACCAGCACCTTCACATGCCCTGGCGGTACCAATTATGAAGTCATCTTCTGCCCATAAATCATATATATATATATATGCTAGTATGTAGTGCATTGATATCCACTATCCACCTTGGGTTCCAAAGCCCTAGAGGAATAAAGCTATGAATTAAGATTTCTACGCTAGTAGAAGTCTCTAAGTAATGTGTCTTTCTTTTCTTTTTTTACTCCTAGTGTTTCCCTCAAGTATGGTGTAAGATTTCACGGGGTTCGTATGAATATCAAATGGAGAGACAAAAGAGCCAACGCAAACAGTTTGATATTGTGTTGTTAAATAATCAATTTTCTTTAAAGCTCAAATTTATATGATTGGTTTCAATACGAGTATCACACTTCTTACTGGAAGATTTTACTTATAATATCTGAATCTATTTTAAATTTTTATAAGAATTAGACATCGATCACTACAATACTACAAGGAAACTAGATTAGAGGATAGGACCAGTAAATGAGGCTTTACTGAAGTCTAAGCTTTTCCGGAAAACAAACACTGTAGCAATCAAAGCAGGTTGCTTTCCAGAGGAAACACGGCATAAGAAGAGAAGAAAGTTGATAAAAGTGTAACCCTCTATTGCAGAGGATTATGTCACATAAAGGATATGTTTGAATAGTTTTTTTAGAAATTCGTATTTTTTTTATTCATCTTCAGCAAGAATTTTAATATTTATTCAATAATTTTATTTAAAGATTTTGTGAGTTAAAAAAAGAGTTTCAAAATTTAAGATTGTTCAATATTTTAAACCCAACAATCTTCTCTACCTAAATGGAGTAGATATTAGGGCTTCTTTGATTTATGCTTTTAAAAACTGTTTTTTATACCACTTTTTAAAAATATAGACAACATCATTGAAACTGTTTTTATTTTCTAAATTTAGTATTTTCTTTGTTCTTACTCTTAGTTATTAAAACAGTTACCAAATTAGGTATAGGCTACGGATCCTCGGAAGTTAAAAGGATAAGTTGGACAATTGTTTACTGATAGGCCGGGCCAATTGGGCCCAATGTGCCATGTGCCAATTGGACTTGAATACTTCTTCGTTCAATAATGTATGGGAGAAACCCAAAAGCTTAATTTATATTTTAGGGTACCTGCAAAACGCGTAACCCCCAAAATGGCCCTCTTCTGCAATTGCAGCAATCGCTCCATGACTCCCTTCTTCCTCCTAATCCGAATCCGAATCCGAATCCTCCCATCTTCTTCTTCATCCATGCTGAAACCGTCTTCGAAATACGAAACAGCTGCCCCTACACCGTATGGGCAGCCGCCGTACCCGACGGTGGAAGAAAGCTGGAGGAAGGGCAGACGTGGAATCTCACAGGAACTGCGAGTTCGACAAAGCCGGTAACGGGACGTGCGAGTCCGGTGGGTGCGGCGGCCTTCTAGAATGCCAGCAACCTTGGCCGAATACTCACTTAACCAATTCAGCAACCTCGACTTCTTCGATATTGCTCTGGGGGAAGGGTTCAACATTCCGATGGAATTGTGGCCAACTTCTGATGGGTCATGTAGACGGGTCAATTGTACGGGAGACATCAACTGGCAGTGCCCGAATGAGTTGAGGGACCCGGGTGGATGTAATAACCCGTGTACCGTTTTCAAGAATGATCACTACTGTTGCACTTCCACTTCCGGAAGCTGTAACGCTACAGTTTACTCCATGATTTTCAAGGATATGTGTCCAGATGCAGATAGTTACCCTAAGGATGATGCAACCAGTATCTTTACCTGCCCCTCTGCTTCTAACTACCATCTAGTTTTTTGCCCTTGAATCGAATCATGCTACCATTGTCATTCATTGTCTGAATTCCCATGTAATTTTACTTAATTTACCCACTCTCTATGTCTTCCAGTCTTCCAGTCTTCCTCATCCCAACTTTGAAAAACATTCCTTTTTATTTTTTTTCCAGTGACGTCAAAACAAAAAAACAAACATTTTTTCCTGTCTGATTTATTTTCTTTTAATAAATTAGATTCTTATAAACTTTAAAATCTTGAAACCTTACGCCAATGCCAAGTAGCATACTTTGTAAAAAAGCATTCCCAAAATTTTAAAATAATATTAATTAACAAAAAAAGTAGTTAAATGTATATAAATATTTCTAATAATGAAAAGTATGCAACGTTTGGTATTGAAAGTAGCAACTTAAAAAACAAAATTAAAGTTATTGTAAAGATAATATATATATATATATATATATATATATATATATATATATATTGGATCTAGATTTAATTCATATTATCCTAACCTTAGCCAGTGTCTAACTTAAAATTAGACGAGGTTGAAGAAATTGAAGTCTAATTAAATACAAGTACTTGTCCAAACAAAGCGTTAAAATATCGGCCATGATAGATATACCGATACTGATTTGCGATATATCGGATATTTCATGAATATATTATAAATTAACAAAAATACTTAAAATTCACGAAATACTTTGTAAAAGTGTAAAATGACATTAATTATCAAATATACATTATCGATATTACATTACAACGATATTTCAAACCAAAAATGAAGATCGACAAGTAGAGTACCATGGGTTTTGAAACCCATCACTGATGGGCGAGGGCCCTACGGCCTGTCCATGGTCCGGGCCCCTACCGACGACAAGCCGGCCCGTGCTCACCTTCCATATCAAAACTAGTAGGCATTACCTAGACTGGAAATCCGGATGCCCATATGTGAAAGTCGAAATATCCTTCCAAAGGTTAGCCTCAAGGTAGCCCGTCTAAAGTTCCAAGTCCCCTAGCCGGCCGTCCTCCCGCTTATGGCAAGTTCGCTATGGTCGAATGGATAAAGGCGGGAAATAAGTAAAAGATATTTATCCCCGAATTTCCTAGCTTCAAAATCCCTTACTTCTTGGAAGATTAATCATTGATAAGGAAGAATTAGTCTTTGATAAGGAAAGAGAGATTTCGTTCCTAAAAAAAAAGAAGATTCTTTTCGGAGAAAAAAAGAGGGATTCTCTAAACCACCCTCTATAAATTTGGACGATCTCCATGATGAGAAGGTATGCAATCCCAACTGTACAAACCTCTTCTTCTTCCTCTCCGTGTTTTTGCTTACTTAATCATCAAGAGCGATTGCCTATCATTGATCGCTCTTTTGCGTGCATTGTGTCGTTGATGCCCGTGGAGGTCATGATCCCAGTAACAACAATCGGCACTTCATCGCGGAATCAAACAAAAAGTTTCGTTTATAGGTTGCAAGAGCTTGGATTCAACGACTGTCAAGTAGCCTTTCATCACCTAGAGCCTGCATCACCCCCATTCTATGATTCGCCTGCTGCGCCACAATGACGAGCATTCCGATGGAACCAATCGGCCGTAAGACCAATTCTCTATCGCGCCAGACATGGAGAAAAGCAAAAGAGGAACAAATAAGACAAATGAAACAATTGCATGTGGATCGTGCCGAGATGACCGGCCAAGGTGTGCCCGCATTGAAAAAGTCGCGATCCCTGGAAAGACTCACGGAGAGCTGGCCACATGCGCAACTAATCACCCGCGGTATTGGAAAGGGCCCATTCCTCCTAAAAACGTCGACACCCTAGTGAACAATGAATCGTTTCGTAAATTCCTCATCCTCAAACTTAATCGCAAAGAATGCTCTTGCTACAAGGACCAATCATACAAAAGGCTCGCTCACCCTACCTTAGTGATCGTCGTTGGCAAGATCCCGCAAGGAAATTAGAGGCGTGCGTAAGACAAGACCGACAGCCTAAGCCTCGAGGACCCACCGCAGCCCTCAGGCCGTTGCCGCACCGCCTCCCAGCGCCTCGGCCAGCACAACGCTAACGTGCACATCGCCGACGACCTTAATCGAGATCCAGCTGACATGCTATCTTCACTCCTGGGGTGGCAACACATCTTTGATTACCAGCCCCTCAGAGGGTTTGCTATTCCGCATTTCCTAATGCTCGACTTTCGCCCTGGCTAATCCCTACGACTATATGCTCCATTACAACTATTCAATGACTCTGAATGTTGGTAATGACCGGCTGTTATACAAAGTATTCTTAGCCAGTTTGCTAGGGCCAGTGTTGGCTTGGTTTCACAAGCTCCCACGCTACTTAATAAATTAGTTCCACGAACTATGGGCCGCATTCATATTTACAAGATTCCTGCCGGTGCATGTAAAAGAGGTTCATCGCCTTACAAACCATTCTCTTTCAAACAGAAGAAGAATCAACCGCATACTCACAAGAAGGTTCATAAGTCAAGCCTAGAAAATACCGATAGTATGATGCAATCCTCTAAAACTTTAGGAGATGTTTTACGCCATCTACTCCTCTTCCACGCCACTATCCTAGACCACAATAAGACGGAAGAAATTTATATGACGCCGATAGGTACCAATGCCATAGATAATATCCGGGTGTAGCGAACAGCCAATGCGATTGTGGAGCCAAAGCCGAAGGGAAATAATAGTGGTCTGGGAAACAACCCTCCAAACTGCAGTGGTCGAACAGACCGAATCGATCCCATGACTAATCACAAAAGTAAGAGAACCCCTGCTAGCCAATCGAATGTCTCTTATGAGAGGCTATTGCCAATCATTCGTGAATTTCCAGAATTTAAATGGTCTGCCCCGGTCTAGACGGATACTTCCCATAGAAACAAATCCTTATGGCGCGACTATCTCATGGGCATGAGACCGATAGGTGTCGAAGTCTAAAGTTCTTAGTGGAAAAGCTTATCAAAGCAGCACCCAAAGATATGTCAAGGAAACACCGCGGCCTGAAATCAGCGCAAGATGCAACAACACAACCGTGCAAAGAACCCCGCTTAAACCTGGGACCAAACATAAACTATATACTGGGCGATCCGCGAACGACCAAGACAAACAAAGCCCAAATGTGTAAGAAACCATTGAGAGCTGCCACGATTAAGGCCAAGGTGAAAGCTATCCACATATGTGAGTAGCTGCAGTGTATGTCGATCCAACAGCGGCCCCATATCCTTCCTCCGTTAACCCTATCAGTGGCCATCGCCCCACCATGATGCGCTGCTGCTCGCCTCTCTCAGATAATGGTTCTTACACACACAAGGTACTAGTGGACCTCGCAAAGGAAGGCAGCATTTATTACAACTACCACCATGTATTTAAGCTTCGAAATGTTAAACTCAACGTGTGAATCCTCTTTGGTTTTAACGGGCACCACCGTAACATTGGCGTGGATACCGCACTCCCGTAATGCAGGATCGCCACTTAAGAAATTTCGTTTCCTCAATTGTCAAGTTTTGGGCCTTACAACACCATAGTGGGCTTTCACTCGTCGCACCAATGATATTGGGGCTATCCCTTAACTCACCATCAAACGATCACTATCGGATCACCGCTAGGCAAAGTCGAGGGACCTTTGGGTTAGCTAGCTTCACACGAATCTTACGTTGTTACCAATCGGGTCGTAGTAAGAGGGGCAACACCCGTGAATCTGTCCTCTGTAAGATCATAATCCCGTATAAAGAATCCTCCGCCAGTATCGCCGCCCCAGACAGCAGGCAGTGAGGACCCATTGGTTGTGGATCCCTTGAAATAAGAGGCCGGGACGCCAAAGAAGTTCACAAAAGCTTCAGACTTCCCATCCGCAAAGAAATGGACCAAGTACAAGGCATGCTATTAAAAAACTTTGACATGTTCGCCTGGAGTCACTCAGATATGGTTGGAATTGACCTGGTATTGGCCTCCCACAAGTTGAATATTGTCCACTACTAAACCCAAGACGTAAAGAGAACGCTTCCACCGAACCGCCATCGCATTGTCTCTTTCGCATTTAAGTGTACAAATCCCTCCCGGGCCAAGAAGTTTCATCAGAGAAATAAAGTACCCCAAATGGCTTGCTAATGTGGTGGTGGTTCCAAAGAAGGGTGGTAAGTGGAGAGTGTGTGTAGACTACACAGACTTCAATCACAAACGCCCCAAGAATGGCTTCCTCGTTTCAGATGGGAGCCAGATTGTCATGCCTCAACCGGGTACAAAGATAACATCATTTATGGACACCTTTCTCTCGGATACCACTACCTCCAATGCACCACCCGACGCAGAAAACAACCTTCATCACATTGAGTGGATTATACTATTACAATGTAATGCCTTTTGGCTTGAAAAATGCCGGAGCGACTTATCGAAGGCTGGTAACCAAGATATTTCAACCGCTGATAGGCAAGACCATGGAGGTCCATATCGACACTATGCTCGACAAGTCTAAAGAACTCCCCGACCACTTGAAGCATCTATAAGAAACCTTAAATCGTTATGGTGGCATGTCATGAAACCAATTCCTCTAAATGTGCATTCGTGAGTCAGCCTGTGCATGTTTTTAGTTTTTATTGTAACCTTGTAAAGAGGAATAGAGGGGCTAATCCCAGATAACTTAAAACGACACTGACTCAAAGCTCCTACCACCCGAAGCGGAGTATAACAACTAACTAGTCGGCCTGGGCAGCCTTCCTGGGCGGTTTGGCATCTCGCCTTCTACGTACCGGCTTGAGACCATTTTTTATGAACCCAGCGGAGCTAAACATACTAGGTGGTCGAGAATGTGATCAAGCTACGGCAATCAAACACACTCGTCGAACCAATTAATCCTAACTAGCCTGGTGGGTATAGGACATACTTTTATCTCTACCTAGCAAAGTGTCGGTTCCCAAGATGCATAGCTTTGTTCAAAGACTAAGTGAAAAACCGAAAACAAGAGACCGATATTCTTCATAAAGAAAATCCCCTGCATAAAGCGTAAACTCTATGTTCCCCGTTTAGCTGGCAGGCACCGACCACGCGGTGGCGCCCAAGCTTCGCCCCTCTATCATTTCAGCACAATCTCTATCGGCCGTGTGCTCACCAAGACTCCCTACAAAACACTATACACAAGCCTGACCCTCTCAGAAGAATGGGCCCTGGGAGATCGTAACTAGTGAGTTCCTGGGTATTCAAGATAAACCCTCGCCGCATTGAAGGGGCGTGTACCGCAAATTTCTCAGCATAATCTCACTCCCAACCCGATGTGGTCCGTGTGATAACGGCGGCGTCGGCGGATCCATAACGGCATGCAGCTTCCCGTTAAACGAGAGTTAGGGTTGGCTTACAACTACAAGCCCCAATTAGGGAGAGGGTAGAGCAGTCCATACAACTAGACTTCTCAAAGTCCAATAAACGGATCGAGTATGGAAGCAACTTCAGCCTGATCGATCTCAATCAATTAGCTCTATCAAACTCCTGTTATATATAAACATTCTCAACCCGGTAGTAGGTGCAACTCCGCACACAAACGCGAGACCGGGGCCGCATGGCTAGTATACGGGCTTAGCCTGCCACCACTAGGAATTTTACGCTTGGAAGCTGATATTACAATCCCCTATGGACTCTAATGAAAGGGCGGACTCTTTGGCAGTAGTAGCCACATCCATCTAGATAAAAGGAACTGTATTCCTCCCAATCTCCTACTCGCCAGATTGTCATTACAATGGATCGAGAAAGGGTTAGATAGGAATCTGCTCCTTGCGCCTCACCCCTATATTTGTACTTTCATAAGGCTGAGAGAACTGGCCAGTAACAAAACCGTAAGCCCATGCTGTCTGTGTCCAAGAGTGCTTTAATTTTCCTCTAATAAACGAACAACAGTATAAGAGGTCTCTAGGATGGGCTCATCTCAAATGTCTCACCACCTAGCAGGCATACTACAAAGGTAACTTCATGGAGGGAAAGGTCTCAAGAACCACCTGAGCTGGAAAGAACTCCTTAGCCTATAGTGGCCCATCTGTAAGGGTATTATAGGCAATCATGAGAGCAAATGCCGCCTATGTCGGCAAAGTGCACCTCACTAACAACAAGCTCTCGGGATTGCTGGTGCCACCAAGACCTAACTCTCTCTATTATTATAAGCAAGCCTGGGCCCTTTGCTCAAAGGGTGAAATTCACACCACTACCTACCTCCCGTGACACCCCTATCCTCGTGGGTCCTGACAACTTGTCAACCTCATGAAACTCATGATATCTGGGCGCCCCAATATCACACTCACATGTCTCATATATCAGACCCATTCCCGCAGATATTTAATTCACAATATACAAAAATATGATAGACTTATAATCATGCCTTTTAGAGGCCCTCGAGACAAAAAGGTACATATTTTGGTTCTGCTTAAATATAGCACAAAACAAAAACAAAACAATACAAAGCCTTGTCCGGCTCTCATCCCATTTGTGGGTCAACCGCTTGCTTTGACCTCGTGACCGAAAGTTGGGATCCCACGACTGGGTGAGCGCTTCCAAGAGCGATAATCTCCTACAGCGGTTACTTCCCCACCTACGCATACGAACACGGCAACACACACAATATTCAAGCAAAAACGCAATATCTCACACTCATCTAGCTATGATGAGAATGTGACTCACCATATACCATGTCCCGAGTCCTCACTGACTCCCTCACACATGCAAATGCCAAGTGTGAAAACCTGTCATTGGTGTTTCACCTAATGATCTTTTTTTTCCAAAACAAAAGCTTTTTGTTTTTAAAACTTATAACCCATTGGACAAACCCCCAATGTTCATTTGATCTCATCAAATCTCGTGTGTTTATTCATTTAGGCTACTTGATTTTCAGCTTAGCACGCAGACGCACGCCTTCCAACATTCAAATTTTTTCCGCTTTCACCCGCCGATGATCATGTCTAACCTCACAAATTGCCACCCCGGGGCGAGGGATCTACCCCATCTTACTATGCCCAACACATGTATATATATATATATATATATATATATATATATATATATATATATATA
Source organism: Tetrastigma voinierianum (assembly GCA_016808115.1). Lineage (NCBI taxonomy): Eukaryota > Viridiplantae > Streptophyta > Magnoliopsida > Vitales > Vitaceae > Tetrastigma > Tetrastigma voinierianum. Next base: position 54,112 of record JAEQBH010003547.1, read on the forward strand.
TATATATATATATATATATATATATATATATATACCATTGTGAGTCTCAATTGGATGCTATCCGTTTTGAGCTCACCACACATTCACTAAGAATGGTGAATTAACAGTTTCTATGCACCCACACTTGAATCGACGCTGGAGCAAAAGCCATTATGTACATAATGCAGTATGCCACTGCAATTTCTCATGTTACATGTATGATGCACACTACATGAACCATTCTCATTAGTTGTACTTAATGTCAATTACCATACAAACATATATCGTATCAAGCATATTAGCATCCATCAATCCATGACTAAAAAAATAATGTCATACGGCCTTCCTTAGGCTAACTCATGGCAATTCCTACCCAATACAATAGCCTATAACATGCCATACAATGGTCATGTCAAAACCCAGCTATTCCCATTGACACAACCAAGTAACCTGCATACTTGGTGTAAAACATAGATTTCAGAAAAGTTATGATCACCCACTATTCTCCACAGGCATATAGTTTGGGACCCGATTCAATGCAAAGCCGATGTAGTTTAAGAACACCCCGAAACGGAAATAAAGAAGAAGCTGGTCATTCAAAGTCGAGTGTCTCATATGAATAGTCGACGGAAGAGAGGATTCTCACTCCAGCCTGGACAACCCTCAGCCGGACAACCCCGTCCTGACAACCCTGGCCTGGACAACCTTGGTCGATGGGTACCCAGCTCTGACAAACCCGGCTCATCAACTCGGTCGGACAAACCCGGGTCTAACAACAAACCTAGTCTGATTGCATTTTGCCACTCAGGTCGTTCCGGGTAAATGGATCATAACTTGGGCTATAGAGGTTCGATTTGGGTAATTCAAAAGCCTAACATCAAGTTCAGTGATGTGGCTACAATTTACCTGAAGGACACATGGCTAAATTCTTTTTATTTTCCACCCGAAAAACCAGTCCTAAAGTCCAATGCACGCGTAGAATCAAACTAGGTAACTTCCCACACATTAAAAATGCAATCCTAAACATCCCTTGGGGCAAGACACAACCACACATCACTTAAGATAGAAAATAACCAAAGTAGGAGAAGAACTACCTCTTGATGTTTGTCAAAACTCTCCGTTTCCGATCTCTACTTGCGCCTCTCTTTGGTTGCGAGGAAGGGACACTTACTTCCTCTGTCACGGAACTCACTGTCCGATCATAGTAAAACCCAGGGGAGCAAGGTAGAGCTCTCTTACCTTCTTTCTTTTTTCTCTCTCCCTTTTCCCTTTCTTCATTTTTTTCTCTCTTCCTACAAAATTGTTTGGTCTAAAGTCAAGTGGGATGTCCTCTTTTTCCATGTGTCATCCCCCTATTGGCTCTCTTGGATTACCCTTATCCATTTATCCATTTACTTTGGATTTCCATCCAATCATGTGGTGACACATGTCTCATATGGGCCCCACTTGAGCTCTTGCTTGACTGGTTCTCCACTTGGAAAGTGGCTCAATGTGAGCCACTCTACACGTGCCAAGTGTCCCGCATCACCCTGCCTCTCGAAAAACATGAAATTCGATCATCTGTAATTCAACGAAATTCGACGGGTAGCTAGATTTCGCGAGATATTCCCCACAAAGGAAGTCCGTTGGCCATCCGAGATCTAGAAAATTTTAGATTTTCCCACCTTAAATTGCCATCGCTTTTTATCCTTTCTCAAAAATTGAATTTTCTCAAGCTTTTACACCACCCCCGCTCAAAAAAGCTGTTGTCGGGTCACACATATCAAGTGGCAATGGATAGCCAAGCCTTCTACTTCCATCAAAGACACATATCACCTAGTTTTCAGGGTGGGAAGAATATTGTCTCGCTGCTCGATACCTTCCTACCGATCATAACTCGGGAGCAATGGACTACGCTTTGACAAAGAAGTATACATAAACTTCTACCATAGAGTCGAAAAAAACTCAGACTAACCCCGCAGACTATAGCGAGCAATGTCGGCCGTAAGCTTAAAGCATCCAACAAAACTCTCTTGATGGCTTTGAAAAAGCGTCTGCATTCGGCTAGGGGAAAATGGGTGGATGAGCTATCGAGAGTCCTTTGGGCTTATAGAATAACTAGCCTGAAGCCGACCTGTTTCCACCATTTACCCTCACCATGGTATGAAGGCCATTATTCCCATAGAAACCCGGATGCCCACACTTGGGAGCTTGTGGAGGTTCCCGGAACGGCCAACATTAGTGCCATCTCCAAAGTGACTCCAGATACGCAAACGAGCTTCCCGTGAAGCACCGTTATAATGTGATAAGATCTTACCAACAAAGGATGGAAAACTTATACAACAGACATGTAAAGCCGCATGCATTCCGAGTAAGAGATTTAGTCTTGAGAAAAGTTATTGAAAACACAGCTGAACCGGAGGTTGGCAAATTCCAACCAAATTGGGAAGGGCCATATGTGATTGTAAGAGTAAAAACACCCAAGTTCTGATACATTAATATCCGGTTGTAAGGCACCGCTGCCCGTAATGTGGAGAATGTTATGCACCTTAAAAGGTATTTCGCAAAGTTTTCAAGGTTACACACAATAAAATTCTCAGAATCTTGGCATATGACAATTCAGTGTTCTTTATGTGCATTATTTACTACAATTTTGCAACCCCCCATCTCAAAAGACTGACTCTCGTGGCTTTAACACCGGGGCTTGCACTTTCAAAAGACCGTGATTGCGGGCTCTAAGCCCGCTGGAAAACCTCGTGAAAATGCAATTTTTCTGAAAATGGCAAACGAGTTCTGCTTAAAGATCAGTTGAAAAACTTCAACCTTTCTGTATCTCTGGATGATGGAACTGATCACCGTTGGAATAGTCTCAAATCTAGCTACCTAGTCGTAATCCCCGTTAGATTCTAAGACAATCGGAATTTCACGTATTTCGAGACACGGGTATTGATGACTCATGGAATGGAAAGACATGGCATGAATTCATGGACTCCACACGGCAAGTTTAGAGGAGTACACATGGCATGAGAGACATGTGAGTGTAATTGAAACACTCAATGCATGTGTCCATATGACACATGGCGCATGAATAGTAAAAGGAAAAGATCTATGGCTCACCTTAGGACATGTGTCAGGTGGAGAGAGAAGTCAAAGTGTGAGAGGAATAGAAAAATGAGAGAAAGTTTCCTCTTGTTTGATCAAACAAAAAAAAAACAAGTCGGTGGAAAGAGAAAAGAAAGAAAAGGAAAAAAAAAGAGAAAAGAAGAAAAATGAAAAGAAAAGAAAAAAGAAAAGAAATGGAGAAAAACCAAAGAGAAGAAAAAAAAATTCATACGTAGGAAAGAAGGAAAGGGGAAAAAGAAAGGAAAAGGAGAGAGGCGCCGTGCACTCTCCCGATTCCTGTGCAGCTTGCTTCGACTGGCCAAGTCATTAGTTCGAGAATTAAAGTTGATCTATTCGACGAGAGCTACGAGTAGGTGCCAAAAACAAAAAGAAGTATGGTTTTCTCCTACACTGGTTCCTCTTAATCTAAGGGCTGTAAATGGCCGTGTGGTTCAGCCCCAACCATGGGATTGAGTTTTCAGGCATTGGGACCATTTACGTCAGACTAGGTTTTGGCTGCCTGCATCTAGGCTCTGCTGGGTTCCAAGACTAGCTTGAAAATGCATGCTGGATTTGTTGTGAACTCCTTGTGACAAATTTTTCGTCGAGTGTGAGGACTGCTTCATAGCTGAATTTATACCCGTTAATGACAGTCTTGAAAGTTCTCAATTCGGACCTCTATAGACCAAGTTATGGTCCTTTTACCGAGGTCAAGTCAACTTGGTCAAGTCGATCACCTAATGGTTTGAGTCGTACATGTGACTCCAACTCGAAGGTCGCAACTTTGTTCCGAACTCCCTTCCAAGTGTTCTTGACTCTACGGAAAGCCAATTTAGTCAATATTCCATTCATTTTGTGGAGGATAGGTGTCGCCAAGCTCGCCGTGTCGTCGGCCACATGTCGTCACCGGCTGGTTTGACTCACGTGATGACCTCCAACTTCGGAAGGTCATAACTTCTTCGTCCGAACTCCGTTTCAGGTGTTCTTGGACTCTATGGAAAGCCCATTGAGTCAAGAAGCAATTCATATGCTTGTGGAGGACAATAGGTGAGCTCAAACAGGTCAGGTCAGCTCGGCCAAGGCAGGTCAGCTTGGCTGGGTTTGACTACGTATGACCTCCAACTTCGGAAGGTCATAACTTCTTCGTCCGAACTCCATTTCGGGTGTTCTTGGACTCTATAGAAAGACCATTGAGTCAAGAATAAATTCATATGCATGTGGAGGACAATAGGTGAGCTTAGACCGGTCATATGAGCTCGTCCAGGTTAGGTCAGCTCGGCTAAGGCAGGTCAGCTCGGCTGGGTTTGATTACGTATGACCTCCAACTTCAAAAAGTCATAACTTCTTCGTCCGAACTTCGTTTCAAGTGTTATTGGACTCTAAGGAATGCCCATTGAGCCAAGAATCCATTCATGTGCCTGTGGAGGGCAGTAGGTGAGCTCAACCCAAGTCACCAACTCGGCCAAAGTTAGCCTGAACGGCTGGTGTTACACAGGACCTCAAAACCTCAGAAGGTCGCACCCTTCGTCCGAACCCGCTCGTGTTCTTAGACTCTATGGAAAGCCTATTGAGTCAAGAATCCAGCCATACATAGTATGATAAAAGTAGAACTCAGATTAGGTCCAGAAATAAGGAAAAACAGTAAGTAGACATGATAATCATAGTTATTCATGCATATAATGAGATATGAAAAATGAAAAGATACAAATAAATGATTGTACATACAAAAAGGGTGATTATCTGATGACCATGATTGTCTGGGGGATATGAGATGTGTATCAACATAAAATATACATGGATTGTCCGCCAGGAACCCGGTAGAAGGATGATAAGCATGCCTATAAATACGCTTGTCAGCAAAGATACGCTTTACAAATATCAGCCCTGTTTAGGGTTGATTTACATGTATCCCGCTTATCATTACATGGTATAGGTCAATGCCTCAAGGCCATGATGGATGTTCTCGGGTGTTATATGGCCCCGCTCAGTCACATATTACATGGTATAGGTCATTGTCTCATACAGTGATGATACCTTCAGGTATATACAGATAGAGATCACTGTCTCGTACAGTGATAGCTCTTCGGGTACATACAATTATTTCCTTTACCCACTTCTAAGGTTTATGCAGACATGAAACATAAAAGAAAATGACAAGTATACAATTACAAGAAGTAAAGTGTCAATGACATGAAATGTATATGATAGATAAAGTATATGAAAAGCATATGAAAGTACAGTATATGAAAAGCATATGAAAGTATAGTATAGGAAAATCATAGGATAGTATAGTATATGAAAATTACAAGATGAAAATATAGGGAAGTACAAGAATATAGATGAAAGTATATGACAAAATATGCAAGTACATGAAATCAAGACGCTACTAAATGACAACAGACAGAGAGTTCTTTATCGAATCAAGCCGTGAATGTCAATTCTATAGTCCAAGTGAATCATACCGCAAATTTGCACCATTGTTAACAATGAGACAACAGACGAGGTTCCCTTTGAATCGTCATGAAATGCCAATTCTATACGAGCGAAAAACACAAAGGCAAAGTATATATGACAACAAGATCATATAAGAAAGCGGCGCGATACTATATGATAGTAATCAAAGGTAAGTAATAACATTTTCTGATAAAGTAGTCACCATATGAAGTAAAAACAGATATATGCAATGAATAACATAGAAAAAATGATATATGTAATAATATCTAAAAAGTAATGATAGGATATGAAAATCAATAAGTTATAGAATGAATATGGAATACACAAAGTATAGAAATAGGAATACAATAAAAGTATAGATAGAAGATATGTCAAAGACATAGAACATGTAACGGAAAGGATTGACATGCAATAGTAATGTAAAGATGATAAGTAATAAAAGTTATATAAATATGTATAAATATATGAAATGCATATGTATAAGCTGCGGACGGCCACCATTAGTGCGTCCATGCTTATAAGTTCTACCTGCTGCTGTTTAGCACGTGTTCAATCCGTGTAGGTACCGGCAGGCAAGAGGACGTGACATTCCACAACAAAGAAGATGCGGCCATCTCCCGTAGATAAAGGCCACTCAAGACCGCTATGCGATCTCTGATGTTTGTATTATACCTGTATAAGTATAAGTGTTTATATAAGTAAATGGGACTCAAAGATAATATAGATTTTGATGGACACCATCCGTGGTAGTTCTTTGTATATGTAAATGGGATTTTGTTATTACGTAAATTGTTTGTATACCCACGTACAAGTTCAAATTCCTATGAGCAACAGATCAACGAGTCCCGCATATAGTCTCGCCTCGACCGGGCTGGGATCCGCCATCGGCCTGATCGAATCGGGTGTATTGCAAGATGGAAGAGGATACCCAAGTTCCTCTATTGTTGAAGACCCTTCAGCAACCTGAGTCACTTTGATGTACGTGCAAAAGTAAGTAGTGAGTCGCACTCCAGTATGAAGCTGGCAAAGGCACTTAACCTTAACAAGAGCTTGGAACAACCGGGATGTTGATGCAAAGATTTATGCGGTCAGAAAACAATTATCCCTGCTGCTGTTAACCCAATTCTCGATTGTAATCTTCTAACATTCTATCAATGAAATTGAGATGAATTTCCCAAGATTCTCGAGAAATATGACATGAATTGTTGCTGCTTCTCTCTGGGGCTTGCAAAACAAAGAAATGGGCCTTGGAGTTTGAATTGGCAGAACAGTTAAGAACATGTAAGTTAAAGCAGCGAAACGTGTAGTTATTGAGCAAGAGACTAGTAAAAGCCAATATTGAAAGAATTGCCCAAATATTTGAAGAAATATGCTTTCTTTAAACTCGTAAAAGCGAAAACCAAGAATCGTATCACCAGATTACCTAAATTGCATGAACAAAAGTCATGAAATTGGCTAGCGGCCGAGGAAGCCATTGCTTTTTAATAATTGCTGGATCTAAAGGTATCAGCCATTCCTCCATTTGCATGCACAAGGTATTGCTGGAATGAGGCAAAGACTTATCAACACCAGTGAGGCTAAACTCGTGATGAAAGGTGTTGTCGAAAGGAAAAGTGAAATGGTTGAATGCGTGTTTCATATATGCAATATCGTACGCCTCTGGGGTGAGCCTGCACCCATGTGTTCCAAGAAGGGTGGATTTACCGATCGAAATGAAAAGAATGAATTGACTTTACAAGAACTGTGATGTATTTTGAGGTGCATAAATATAAAGAAACTACTTCATCAGAACTTAAATGACCACTTTCCCCTCGCCTTTCATCGGGATTAGATAAAGTTGATAGGTTAGTGTGGACATCCTCACTGCGTTTTCTTAATGATACCTGGGGATATAAATCCAAATTACCATCGTGACCCGTGAGGACCAAGAGAAACCACTTTGACTTCCGCTCCATTTGGTACTTTCGTTTTTGTAGTTAATGCTGCCATTGGTTTTTATGCATGCTCTCGCTACATTCCAAAGGTGCATGATGTCCATGTTCTCGATTTAGCGTAGGGAAGCAGGTGAGATCTTCATGCGGATGATTTCAGCATGATCCAAATGAAAAATGGCTCATTATTCGTGATATTTATACTACAGTGCCAAGACAAATCTAGCCCTCAATCATTGGGAAAATGTCATTTTATGGGTGGTAATGTAAGGCATTGTCCTTAGGCACATGATTTCTGCAGTAGGCTGGAAGTAGACCAGGCAAAGGTTTCAATTATAAAGCACCTGATTCAACAACAATGTGTCGCAGCCAAAGGTGCTCTTCACATGTCGTTTCTATAGAAGATTACCATCAGGACTTCCAAAAATTGCTAGGCCGTTATGTAGATTGCTGGAAAAGGATGCCAAGTTTAAGTTTGATGAGTCCTGTAAGAGGTCTTTTGAAGAGATCAGATCAAGATTGGTTGAAGCTCCTATCATGGAAAAACCAGACTGGAACAAGGAATTTGAAATCATGTGTGATGCTAGTGACTATGCAATGGAGCCTGATTGGACAGAGAACTCGACAAGGGTGTTTACACATATACTATGCTAGCAAACCTTCAATGAAGCTTATGAGAATTACTTCAACTAATAGCATGAGATGCTGTCGCTTAAGGTATTTGCATGTGAAAATTCTTGTGCCATACATAATGGGGTCCCATGTCATTATCCATACCGATCACGCCGCAATTAAACATTCATGGCAAAGAAAGAAGCAAAGCCAAGACTGGTCAGTGGTCGTTATTACAGAATTTGATCTAGAGATCAAAGACAGTAGCGGTTGTGATAATGTGATAGCTTATCACTTGTCAAGAGTCGGGAAAACCTACTGCATAAAGAAAAAGAAAGCGAAATAGCGTAACATTTTCCGTATGAGCAATTATTCCAATCATTACCTAATCACCTTGGTATACGATATTGGTGAACTTAGCATGTGGGTTATGCTACTGTGAGTCAGATTTACTAGCAGAGAAAAATTAAGGATCGATGCCAGTGTTTTACATTCGGGATGATCCACTATTTGCTTAAAAAGAGGAGTCGATGATAATCGTGGAGGTGTACCTATAAAGTGAACAAGGCAAGATCTTACATGAATGTCAAGTGCATCACCATATGGGCATGATTTCTTTAGTGAGACAAAACAACCCACAAAATTCTCCAATTAGGCTTTTATTGGCCTACTATTTTCAAGGATTGTTTTGAATGGGTGAAACTTTGTGATCAATGCCAAAGATGGGAAATATTAGCAAAATGCTTGAAATTCCCCTGCAAGGTATCCTGGTGGTGCAACTATTTGATGTTTGGGGAATAGACTTTATGGGCCCTTTTCCACCTTTATTTGGAAATTTATACATACTCCTAGGTATGGATTTATATCCAACAGTCATAGCAGCCAGCTGGTCTCCCGTAAATGATGCTACGCTTGTGGATTTTGCAAAGGAATATTTCGGGAGCGATTTGGTACACCTTAACTATCATCGTGATGGAGGAAGCCACTTTGCAAAATAAGGCTTTGATAAACCCATAAGGTATATGAAATCAACACATTATGAGTCAAGCTTATCATCCTCAAACAAACGGGCAAGCCGAGATTTCTAATAGAGATAAAGAAAATTCTCGAATTGCATCAGAAGTCTAAAGATAAGAGACTGCCCTGTTGATAATGCACTGTGGGCATACAGGATTGCTTATAAAGCTCCCATTGGAATGTCCCCATACAGGATTGTCTTTGGTAAACCCTATCACCTTCCTCTTGAATTGGAATACAAAGCACACATCATGAAGTCGACTTCTCGACTTCAAGGCTACTGTTAAGAAAGGCTACTCCAAATGAATGAATTGGAAGAGCGAGGAATGAAGCCTATGATAATGTCGACTTACAAGGATAAAACAAAGAAATGATATAATCAGAGGATTTGAGGAGAATTTCAAACAAGAGATCAAGTCCTCGCTATCTAACCCAGATCAAACTCTTCCCGCAGAATCGAAATCAAAATGGAGGATTATATACAAGAAGATTGGCACAACCTTTGGAACAATGACATTGAGAACCAATAATGGAGAGGAATTCAAAGTCAATGGTCAGAGATTGAAGCACTACCTTGGAGAAATTCAGATTGCAAAATGATTCCTAGTTTTGAGTGAGAAAATTTGAAGAAACAAGAATTTGATAGCAGCAGGTCCAGCTAAGGACTCAAAACTGAGCAGCTTTGTGGGAGGCAACCCACACTACAGTTTGTTTTAAGTCTTGATTTTTGTGCTCGAATTTTTTGAGTTTTGATTTTTAGAAGCTTGTGATTATTGTTGCTTTAAGTTACGTATGTTCCTTGCAAGACAAGAGAAGTGTATACAAGAAGGAAGCTCAGCCTTGAAACATCCAGTCAACACACGAAAGAAAAAAAAAAGGGTGAGGGGGGCGGGCGCAGTATACTCTTCTATGATTAATTGCTATTTGTTTCTGATAAAGTATGATTGAAGTTTGGGGGAATTTTTAATTTTTAATCCAATTTTAAGATTTGATTGCATTATCGAATTGATTTGATGAATATCTGAATGCCAAGGATGAATTGTACTTGTTTTGAGTTGTTCAGGAAATTTCAAAAGAAGGGGTTGGAATTGCTCATGGAAACTTGGAAATTTTCTTGGTCGCGACAGACTATCTAGGTCGCGACCAGGGTGGAAATTGATAAATTTAGGATAAGAAAATTTCAAGTCGCAACATAGATTTCTGGACAAAAATAAGTTTTTAGGTTGCAACATTAATTCTCAGGTCGTGACAAAACTGGTTAGGTCGCAACCAAAAATTGTCCAAATCTTAAGAAATTTAGGTTTTAAACCTTTAATTTAGGTGTCGCAACATTAAAGACAACATTTATTGAAAACCATTAGTGTGGTGAATCAAAATTTAATGTTGCGACCTCCCGTTTAGCAATCATAACCTTTAGCTCTGCAAAACAAGTGTGAAGCCAAAAAGCCATTCATCTCTACTTCATTCCAACCCTTCTACTTCTGCGTTCTACCACTTCAAATCTCCAAACCCTAAACCTAAAGTGCGAACTAGTTACCTTCTAAAATTTTCACTCATGACAGCAAGTCAGAGCGATACTCAGGATCTTAATGAAATGATCAATGAGGTGATGCGTGAGTGTGTCTAGGCAGAGGAAGAGGTTCATCTAGAACCTTAACCTGAGGAAATAACCAGTGTTGAACCAAAAACCCAACTAGCAGAAGAAAGAGCTACTAAGAAAAGGAGAACTGCAGAGCACGACAAGGAAGGAGAAACTGAGGATGAGAAGGAGTTCATCTCTGCAGAAGCTCAAAGTTTGTGGAACAATCACGGCAAATTGACAAGGGCTTTATAGAGAAAGGGCTTTGGGAAATCGATTCTCGCTTGTAGAATTAATATAAGAGAGGATGGAACTTCTTCCGTGGAGCACAAAAGCACTAGGTTTCCACTGCCAGGGCAAGAATTCCACGCAAATGTGAGATGAGGGAGACGATGGCGCTTTGTGAGAGGGGTCCGGTGCCATTCCTAGCATGAAAGAATCAACGAGATGTTCAAATTGAAGGACCTCAAGCATGGGTCCAAATTAAAAAAAAAAAAGGTTGACAACCCAGACTATGATAGAATTGTGAACTTGTTGACTGCTGGGCAAGGAAAGTGGGAGACAACAAAGAAAAACCCCACACTATGCCATCAACAGGGGGTCCCTCACAGAAGAAGCCAAGGTATGGCTTTACTTTATCTGCTTGGTCATCATCCTAACAAAGCACCTATGCTCAGTGAATGAGCAAAAGGCCATGATTCTATACTCCCTATTAAAGGGTTATAGGATGAATGTGGGGGGCCTGATTGAAAGATCCATCAAGGCTACCACCTAAGCAACAAAAGAGGGCTGATCCCTTACCCAACCACCATCACCAGACTGTGTATCTTGGCAGGAGTGAAGGGAGTGTGGGAGGAAGAAGAAAGATGCCCTTGGGTCTCCCCTCTAACCCTAACTAGGGTAATGGGTGGGGCCTGTACAAAGGCAGGGGATAATGGAAGTTGAAATGAGGCGTAAAAACAGCCCGCCAAGGAGAATGTCATAAGAGAAATGGAAGCAATTCCGTACATTCCTCTCCAAAGAAGGGCAAGAGAAATACTCTCAGGATGAATCCACTAAGCCATTCCTACCTAGAGGGGAAAGAGCATTTTCCTGAGCAAGCAGAGGGATCCAGAGGAAGAGAAGAGACTGTAGAAATAATGGACATGCTCAGATCCATGAAGAAGGACATGGAGGAGAGGGAGCAAAAATGGGAGAAACAATAGACAAATTAGGGAGGAATTCCTAGAGGTTGAATTTAGAAGGAAAGAACAAATGTGGGAGCATAATTTGAAACAAAGAGAGGAAGAATGGAAGGAAGAATTAAAAAGAAGAGAAGAAAAAGCAAATGAGAGAATGAAGGCAAATTTGGAAGCATTTTACAATAAACAAGTCAAAAGAGATGCAGAACTGCTTACCATACTAAGAAAGAGAGAAGCAGAGATGGAAGGGAATATGCTAAAGAAAACAGAGGCCTTTAAATATTTGTACAAGGAGCAGTTCAAAGAGTTTGGGAGGTTGATGAAGGAGAGAGATCAACATCTTGAAGACAATGATGCCTATAGAAAGAAGATATGGCTTGAGAGCTTAGACTTGATCAACCAGAACTTGTCAAGACTGCTGGAGTGTATCTCAGAATTGGAAAGGATAGTTAATAAGATGGGGGACAAGCAAGACACTCTGATCACTACAGTACGGTTGACAAGCAATACATATGTAACAGGAAAGGAAATACCCCCTGCTTATGAGAAAAAATATCATAGATGACCTTTCCAAAATTTGATCCTAGTCTATCTAGCCTTGATATAGATCCTCCCCAACATCATACCTCCCAAGGCCTATAAAAGAAGGAAATAATAACTCTTTTGTAATCTCTTTGATTGTCATCTTTTCTCAGTATTAATAACTATTTTTTTTTCACTGAAAGTGTTTTGTGTGTTGCATAAGTGATCATAGTTAATTGCTAATAATTGGTTTTTCTGTTTTGAATAATGCTGCAATTTGAATATTGTTGTTGGGTGAATTGTTTGAGTGGGACCTAAAGGTGGTGATGTAAAATGTTCATGGACTAAATTGATTGGATTATATTGGTAGTGTCATTACATGATGTTATAAGAGAAAGGAGTTAGACATTTAAGCTTAAATTGTAAAATGGCACAACAAACAATAATTAGGTCCAGAACAAGGTTTTAAGAAAAGTTAGAGCATAAGTCATGGAACCTAAATAAGAAGTTAAGGTATTGGTTTGAATTGAGTTAAAATTGAAGAATTAGGAAAAATACACAATTGAAAGAGCAAATAAAATGATTGAATTTTTTGAGTGTAAACAACTAAGTCAAAATTAATCTTGGAAAAACTATGCACAAGGTCTGGAAAATCCTTAACACTTTAAGAGGGAATAGAACATCTTCTCCTGAATGATCCAAAACTCAAAAGACAAGGTCCTAGAACTTGTTAGATTGGTCTTCGCTGAGGCGAAATCCTGTGCAAAACAACTAACAAGCAGATAGATTCCATCTTCGAAGCTCAGACCTTCAAGCCTACCATCACTATATGCAAAAGCATACACTCTAGTTCCATGATTGAGCCTAAAGCCTAATTTCTTCAAATAGAAGAAATAAAAAGCCAATTTCCCCCTTAAAATCTCATCCTATAGAAAGAACCCTGATTTGCCCAGAATACTATAAGATCAGTTAAAAAGCAAAGAAAAATAGGCAAGTTTCGGGGTAATGCCCTCTTTGAAAGATGAGAGAGGGGAAATGAAATGAGCTATCAAGTGATATATGAGAATATAGAAAAGGAATTGGAAACAACAAAAGTAGTCAAGTAAATTGGGTTTCTGCCTCAGAATTCTTCCTTCCCGAGTTAAGCCTTTGAGGGGTGTTTCAACACCTAGTATCCTAATGCCAACTAGTATGGGAGCTACTAACCCAAAACTCGCTAAGAAAGGTAGAAAGCTTAAGAGGACAAGACCTTGCACAATTTCTTAAACTTTGACAGAAAATGAAGAAGAAGAAAAGTTCTAGTAAAAGGAATGTTGAGTGATGCAAAAGATGTACCAACATAAGTTAGGGGGTTTTGGAAATTGATTTTGATAAAAAGAAGAAAATGTAGAGAGAAAGCAGAAAATAGGAAGTGTGAAGAGTAATCTGGTAAATTCCAACTTAAAAATTCCTTTCATCCCAATTGGGGCTACTCTCACTCAACATTACAAACCTGAAAGACCTTTTTGATCTTGAAGGTTGAGTTTGCTTACATTAGTGGAGATCAATATGAAAAACAAGCCTATAGGACTTAAACTATTTTCGAAGGAGATTTCCAGAAGATCAACTAATTTCGCAAAAAGATAGATAGGAAAGAAGACCTACACACACTCACATAATAAGATTTAATGACTGGTCTGTTTACATGAAAATTTCGTCAGTTTATTTGTGATTAAGGTTGAAGACATTCCCTTTCTCTCAATTAATGACTGAATTTGAGGTAATACTGCAACCTTCTTGTTCAAGTCAAATGGTGGAATAAGAAAGACTGTGGTTTAAATCAGAAAAATGTCCTTAAAAATAAGGCTCAATTGTTTGAGGACAAACAATTCTTTCTTTTCTTTGCTTGGGGATAAGAAAAATTTTGCTCAAGACCTGGCGAGTCAAAACTCAATAATTTTTAATCCATTTATGATTATATGATAAATATAAAATGCTGATTCACACGCAAGAACATAAATATTTTACTCAAATTTAATTTTGCAGAAAATTACAGCAGAATTAAAAGCCCCAGCAAGAACGAGAAGAAACCAGTCTAATAGTAGGGATGAGGTCGCGACTGAGAAATGAAGTCGTGACAAGGAACTCCTCAGTTCAGTTATTTGCAGGTCACGACACCACCAAGACTAGTCGTGAGTAAGAGAGAAAGGACCGCATCAAGCTAAGTCGCGACAAGAAAGTGAGGTTGCGACCAGAAATATCAAAGCACCTTGCAATAGAAGTTAAGACCAAGGAAAAGATGTTGAGACAGAAAGAACACTCAAGGAAGAATCTGAGGTCGCGACACCGATTTGAGGTCGCAACGTCAAATGAAGACAACGCAGGTCGCAACATTAACTTGAGGTCACGACGTTGATCTATTGATGAAGCCACAACTGAGGTCTCTACAGGAAAACTGAGGTTGCAATTGGTTCTTAATTGGAAGACTCAACTCGAGGTCACGACGTGCTTTTCAGGTCGCGACATGAAACTTAACTGAAGATATCCACATGGTGATTTTGAGGTCAAGCGATTTCAAACGTGAATTGAAGAAACTAAAGGGAGGTCATGTAATTCAATTCTGAGGTCGCGCATAATGGTCGGCGCCAACCAAGTCCCCGCCAAGAAAATTGAAGGCACAATATATTAGTCAAATACTCAAGGAGGTCAGCGACTGGTTAGCATCAGCAACCAAATTCAGGTCGCAACTACATTTAAGCAACTGGGACATAAACCAACTAGAAAAAGAGCAACCATGAGGTCGTGACCAATTATTGAGGTCACGACCGGGAATAGAGGTTGGAACAAAGAAAATGGTTACGACAAGGAATTGGGGTTGCGACCAGAAGGAAGGCAAGAAATACTAATTGAGGTCGCAACCTAGTTTTCAGGTCGCGACTTCAACTCGGGACTGATGAGGACAGAAGACCAAGTAAAGAGGTCGCAACCCGAAAAAGAGGTCACGACCTAGAATTGAAGTGGTGGCAACAAAAATGTGGTCGTGACTTGATATTGAGGTCGCGACGCAGAAGGCAGCAAAAAAGCAAAAAGCGCTAGGTCACGACGTGAGACTAAGGTCGCGACATCAACTCTTGAAAACAACTGAGTCAACAAAGTCGCTACTTTAATTGATATCGTGACCACTAATCAAAGCAGCTGCAAAGAATCTAGTCGCGACTGAAGATGTCAAGTCGCAACTGAACAAGTGCAGATGAGAGAATCCAGGTCGCGACTCCATTTTGAGGTCGTGACCTGAAGCAACAGACTGGGCCTTCTTTTAGGAAATCCACCTAGAGCTTGTGAATCAGGCCCATTTTTTGACAATTATAAATAGTCTTTATGAGTTTTAGTAAAGTAGCTTCAGTTTTTTTAAATAAAAAACCCAGAACGGGGAAGAGGAGAAGGACTCATTGTATATTTTTAGAATAGATTTTCTTTTCTTTTCTTTTCTTTTTCTTTTTCTGGATCTAAACCAAAGGATCAGGTAGAAACGCTGAAGTCGGATTTGACTTTATGATTTTTCATAATTATCACCGAGTTCACTGCAGTCTAGACAATTTCTGGAATTCATTTCTTCTCAGTTTATTATAATTACAGTGGGTGCACTTGATCAATCATCCATTGTCGGATGTGATGTAGTATTTAGAACGCAACTTCACTAGATTGGATTTACCGTTAGTTACAGTCTTTTCTGCATAATTTAGAGAGAAGTGCTTGGATTGGAATTTATTTGATCGATAAGTTACTCTTAATCGATCAGTTTCAATGGCAGGCTCTAATACCTTTCTACGGATTATCTCTACCCGATTTCGTGAGGCCCTCTCAGGTGACACAGATGGAGATTCTTGAGAGTTTGGAACCTTCCACTTGTGGGTATAAGGGACTACCATTGAAGAATTACTAAACTCTGAAGGTTCACCTTGATAAATTCCCTTTTCACTCATAATTGATGTTAGAGGGAAGCATTTATCAATTTAAATAATCAAAGATTTCACCTTAATCTAAGGGGAAGTTCCTAACCCTGTGTTAGCATAAATCTAATCAAGGAAAGGGAAGAACCATTAGATTTAAAGGATGAGTCATCAATTGGGTTGTAGAAGTTTTGCAGTAACCCTGAGAAGGGAAGCAAAAGATCTGTAGTCTCAAGAAATGGGTGTGAAGTATTGAGAAAGAAAAATACCCATATCTTACAAGAAGGTCAAAAAAATACAAGTAACTAGTTAGATCCTTGTCTTTGAGAAAAGGTGGGCCTTTAAACTAAAGAATATGCGGAGAATCTAATTGCATTGTTAGCATCTTGGACAAATCCACATCCAAATAACATAACGGTAGTAATGCATTTTAATGCAAGAATCGGGATCGGTTTACGAAGATATCCCTGAGAAGTGTTCATATTTCTCACCGGATCTCGATTCAAATTCCGTGATTTTGTTCTTATTTCCTAGTGGTATCATTTAATTTCCTTTTATACCTTTGTGTATCGTCTAGGACTATTATCTTCTAGATCAAACCATGAGTATCTACTTGGAGTCCAAATAGTATGGACCTTAAGTAGTTAAGGTAGTTGATTCCCAATTCTTGTCAATCTCTATGGGAATGATATTTGGACTCACATCCAAATTTTACTACTTGTATGACCTGTGCACTTGCAATGTCATAGAGTAAACCCAATTTTAAATCCTGAACATAAAGCAAATTTTATTGAATTGAAGCAATTTTATTCAAGTTTGACATAGCTGTAAGGAGAGTGTAAGACTCTTGTAACTGTGTTAAATTGAGGGGTTTTAGTCTATATAATTTCAGGACAAACAGTTCTCCCCCTCGAATTGTCTAAGTATTAATTTCTTACACCAATTGAGCTATTTTCAAGGGTGAGAAAATTTTGGTTGGAAATTTCTGCACCAAGTCATTCCAGGAGGTAATGGTGGTTGGTCAACCAGTGCTTAGCGTGGTCGTTGAGTGACAATGGGAAAAGCCGCAGTCTGAGAGCTTCTTTTGTTACTACATTATACTTGACCGTATCACAAACCTCAATAAAGCTGGTCAAATGTGCATTTGGGTTCTTAGTCGATAACCCATGGAACTGGATATTATTGAGCATCTGCAAGGTCACTCCTTTTAACTCAAAGTTGATCGCTTGTATAGGTGGTCGTCGTATAGTTGACTGAACAATTGTAGGTGGCAAAGCAAACTCCCTAAGTAGCAAATGCGGATTATCAGGCTATACGAAGGGTGTGGTGGCCGAATTTCTATAATTATGTCCATTTTGTTCCACCTGTGGTTCATCCCCATCATGAATATGTCCTGCGTCTACTTGATGCTACATGATTTTAGATCGGGGTTATACGGGCTTCTTCGCCCGTTCAGATCAAATGGAGCAGCCCCCTGCGGATCTTAATCTTGAATACACTTTAAATACTCTCCAAATCACCTAAAGAACGAAACTAAATCATAGCACAGATGCAATAAAGAAGAACACGTAAGCCAAGAATAAAAGTAAAAAGAAATGATCAAGAAGTGAGAATAACTAAATAAAGTAAAATTGATCCAAAGTACTATCTATGGCATGGTTGTTAATATCAACACTAAACTTCTCCCCGGCAACGTCGCCAAAAACTTGATGGGCCGAAAGTGAGTGTGCAAAATTAGGTGGGAAACGCAAACCCGTGTGCGCAAGTATATGCGTCGAGTTGATGTAGTGTAGTGGTTAGTCAAGTGTCATTAATCCCTCGAAGAGAAGCTTGTTGACTACTGATTTAATGACTTCGACAATATTTGGATCTAATCCTAAAGCGAATCACGACTAAATTACTGGAATTAACAAAAGCTTAAAATTGAATGTTTTGAATTATATTGATGCTGAGAAACCTAGGGTTTTACTGTCTCCTACCACATTGGATAGATGTCAATTCAATTAAGGCTTTATTGAAGTATTTATATGAGTTATGTTGGTGGGTTGATCTTTCCTACAAGATATTCTTTCTCGATATATATTTGCCTATCTCGCCAGTGGGATGTATTGCATCTTTGCCTCAACCCCTCGACTTCAAAAAGCCTAAATGTGCAAACCCTAGTGCCACACTTGCAGTCTGGAATATCTCTATTATTCGACTATCCAAGTGTTGCTTTAACCATGTCCCTAGGAGTTATCTTCTCTCGATCTCAAACTCCTAGCTTTGGCATGTCACGGTTGGCCAGACAATAACATGTAATTAAACCTAGAATTAAAGCAAGTGTATGAACTCATATTAACATTCAAATAAGTCAAAATTGAAAATCAATCCATCAAACTGTGGTTAGGGTTGGCAAAACCCTAGAGAAAAGAATTAGTTCATCATATGATTCATTATAGATTGAAAGATGTGAATCATGAGGTGAGTTAGAGGAATGACTACAGCGAACTGCCTTTCTCGCGGATCTCCCTCGAACTGTCATGATCTCCTTGCGTGTATCTCCTTCTTCCGTCGATCCAATCTCCTCTTCTTCTTCGAAATTACTCCCTTTTTATTCTTCGAGACGCAGGCCCATCAATGGTCTAAGTAATATATGGATTTAGAAAAGTCTACTTCATATTTTTAAGTTCCTTAATCCAAACAAATAAACAGGTTTGTTGATTTTAAATCTATTTTTTATTTCTCTTTAAAAAAATATATATCTTTCCACTTTTCTTTTATATTTTATTACATTAATACTTTTTGAGAATGAAAGATAGCTTAAATTTTTGAAGAAGTTTGATTACATTTTATCTTCTTTATATTTTTCATCGTAAAATCAAATAGAAAAAAAATCATTTTTTTGAGTATTTTTTTCTCCTAATACTTTCTTTCAGGTTCCAAACAAGAGCCTAAATAAACCTATCCGTGCTTCATTCTAATACATGAATTTAGAAAAGTCCACTTCATCCCCTAAAATTCTAATCATGTTTTTTATTTATAACTTCTTTTAAGGGAATGCTTACGAGATTTAAAAATGATAATTTATGATTTTTGTTGAATAATATTTACAGTTTTATTTCAAATATAAAAAAAAAACAATTTTCATAATTTTTCTTTTCTGTAATTCATACTTACCCAAGCAAACATAAGCGACGTATTCGAAGGGGTCATTAATTTGTCTTGCTGCTAACGCCATTTCATCTAGAATGGCATAGATAATTCAAAGCAACAGTAAGGGTCATAAAAATGAATTGAACATGATATCGCAAGTTTACTTCTTCTAAGTTCGGCTTGAATTCACTTCCAAATTCGGGCCAGGAGATCTCACGGATAGGGCGCGATTAAAGCCGTTTTCTTTGGTCATTCCTATGTGGGTGGATGAGTCATGAGTGAGTAATAATGGATTAGACATCAAGGAGGGAAAATTAATGTATGCTCCATTCAAGTCGCGCTTTCTCATGGGGTGGGAGGGATTGTCTTGGTTTTATGCGCACATTCTCCTCACTCTGGACTTTCCTGATCAATTCTACCACCCCAATTATCTCCTTTTTTTTCACCCTCTTTTGTCTGTAATCAATCATCCATGGAGACAAGTCTAACAAAAGACTGAATTTTCCATATGAATAAACCAACTTCTCACGTAATCTCCCAAACCATAGCCACCCCTCATGTATAAATACCCCACCATACATGCATCTCCAAATCCACCCTTATTAACCGAAACCGCCCCATTCTGATTGTCTGATTCATTCAACATCAAAATGGGCCTCCGCCTCACCACCAACCTCCCAATCCTCGTACCTTTCCTCCTCAGCCTCCTCCTCTTCACCTCCTCCACCCACGCCGCCACCTTCGACATCCTCAACAAATGCACCTACACCGTCTGGGCCGCCGCCTCCCCGGCGGGGGACGGAGGCTCGACTCCGGCCAGTCCTGGTCAATCACGGTCAACCCCGGCACCACCATGGCTCGCATCTGGGGCAGGAACCCCAGTGCAACTTCGACGCCAACGGCAACGGCAAATGCGAAACCGGCGACTGCAACGGCGTCCTCGAATGCAAGGGCTACGGCTCACCCCCAAACACCCTCGCTGAGTTCGCTCTGAACCAGCCCAACAACCTCGACTACATCGACATCTCCCTCGTGGACGGCTTCAACGTCCCCATGGAATTCGGCGCCGTCACGGGCTGCCGGAGTATCACGTGCTCCGCAGACATAAATGGACAGTGCCCGAGCGAGTTGAAGGTCTCAGGTGATGCAACAACCCATGTACGGTGTTCAAGACCAATGAGTATTGTTGCACTGATGGGCAGGGAAGCTGTGGGGAGACCACATTCTCTAAATTCTTCAAGGAGAGGTGCCCTGATGCCTACAGCTATCCTCAGGATGATCCGACCAGCTTGTTCACCTGTCCTTCTGGTACCAACTATAAGGTCACCTTCTGCCCTTAGAATCTCATTTTCCTTCACTTTCTCGGTGAATGAAAAGGGTACAACGAGAGTTCAGGAAAGTTTCCGTTTTCAGCCCAAGTTAACAAGAATAAATTTGTGCACGTAATACTATTGTTGTGCGTACGTGATGTGATCAACAGACTGTACTGTGATTCCAGTGAGAATAAATGAAGAATACTAGTTACTTATTTTCTGGGCAAATAGAATGATAGCAGTTGGTTCTTTTTACCTACTACTAAATTAGCAGTAGGTAAAAAGAACCGAACATAGATCTTCGGTTTATTATTTATATAAACAAACCTAACCATCTACTCGGTTAAGAATAAAAAAGATATTAGCAATTTCATAATTATATATTAAAGTTTAAATCACAATAATCACTATAAATACAATAAAAAAATATAAAAAAAAATGAATAAATTGTAATCTATTTATTTGTAGTCTTATAATACTTGATGTATTTATAATACATCCATAAATAATATATAAAATGTATAATATTACATAATTTATTTTACTTTTTTATATTTTGATCATTTATAACCTGAATTTGAAAATCAAAACCGAGATTTGTATAAAAAAAGCTAAAATCGAATTGATCGATTAACACGGTTGGTCTCGATTTCTTTGAATTTTTGCCCATCTCTAAGTGGCAGGATTGATAGAGATTGAAAAAAAGCTATAGTTGTAGATATGAATCTCTTGAGTGTTCATTCTTATGTACGGCATGACAGAATTTGCAGCATCCATCAGCCTGTCGATACATTTCTGAAAACTCCACCTGAATACATTATTTTTTGGGAAATTTATGTTTCAGTCTATTAATTTGAGAATAATAATTTATAAATATGGTATAAAGAATGTAAAATAATTGGTTCAATAGGATTTTCATAGAAAATAATTCTGTTTCACATATTATAGATTTGTATTCTTAGGTACTATCTTTTGGTATTATTTATTATGATAGTACTCTATAATTTATTAAGATAATATCTAGGTATTACCTATAATTCATTATGATAGGATTTCATATGATATAATTATTTTCTAAGAAACTATATTAAATCATTTATTTTTTATTTTTTAGGTTATATTTATAATTATTCCCTAATCAACGGGTTAAGACACAAGTTTTCCATTTTTTCATCCAACAAAAACTGATTCTCAAATATAATATATTTTTATTTTTTAAGATCTGGTTTTTATGTTCCGAGTATATATTGTCTTTACACGTTACTTAACAATTTTAAAAATGAATTTGATTGATGTGATTTTATTTCTCTTTGTTAATAAATACATGTAAAACTTTATTGTAGTGGTTCTTGTGATTGAGTTTAAAACAATTCAAAATAAAAATTTCTGAAAAATTATTTTATTCTATAAAATATTTTTAGTATTGTAACATATGTTAGTATTTTATTTTAATTATATATGTTTATATAATTATTTCTTAACAATTTAAAAAATAACCGTAAAACACTTAACTATGTTTTTAGGTATGTTTTTTGATATATTATGTACTCAGTAATAACTAATGCGAAACCAGATACATGTTTTTAGTCATCATAATAAAGCCAATGTACAATTGTTATTTAACGTTAATATTTTAAAATAAGGTTAAATTTCTTGTAAAGCAACGAAGCTTAAATTTAAGGACAAATGTTATTCAAAATAAAAGAGATATGTTTTGGAAAAAAACCTATAAGTGTAATTACAATGAGTTTTTTTGTGAGACCATGAGGTGTCATGAGTTGGTCTGTACACATACGAAATACGTCTTTAAGTTATATTATACTCAAATTAATCCCCATAAGAACCGAAAGGAACCAAAGGCCGTAAAGCTTTACCATATAAAATGTCCATATTTTCAAGGCAACCAAACCATCGACAAGAGCATGTAGAAGACGTAACATCTTACCTATATATTCGTGATTTATAATAGTTTTTTTTTTTTTGAAAAATAATTATAATGTTTTTTTTAAAGTTTGCTAATAAATAAGAGGTAATTATACTTTAGGGCTAGGTGGACTCCTTATTTCATAAAGATTCCATCATCAAACCACTCAAATTAAAGTCACGAACATACATTTTGATGAAACAAAAATTCCATTCTTTTTACAAACCTCAACCCATCTCCCAACCCCACACTCGGCCGCTCTGCTACTCAGCCCTCCCGTCAAATTTTTTTTAGTGTTGCTACAAGACACCAATATTGGTGTAAAAAAAAAGTCATCATAATTTTATTAAGGTAGTGATTTTTTGATGGATTACAAAGGAAGGAAAAAAGTGGGTGGTGGGTGGTGGGTGGTGGGCATTTATATTATTTAACTTACACTTTTCTGCTTTTACTCCTTAAAAACTTTATATTTTTGAATGGTATCTGATAATTACGGTGTTTCAAGCATTTTTTTTTAATTTAAATCATTTTCTATTTTCCATTTCTTAAATAAATTGAATTTTTGTGATTTTAATATTATTCAATCTATACTTCGTTATTAAGATTTGTTAATTCTAATTTACTTTATAATTGGCTTAGTTTTTTTATTTTTAATATTAAGGTGAAACCCCGAGAAAATCTAATTTTCTCAAAAAGGGTAAAATCGTAATTTCGGTGAAAATCCTGAATTTTTCTAGATCTCGGATGACGAAACGGACTTCACTGTTGGAATCGTCTCGCAAAATCTAGCTAATACATCGAATTTCACTAAATTTCGAGATAGTCGACGCACGTTTTCGAGGAATTAGCATCGGTGTGTCGTAAACGACATGTGACTTGGAAAAAATCACCTATAACATGTACCCATGTGACATGTCGCATGAGCAGAGAGATTACTGAACGGACACAGAAATACGCTAAATGTCAAAATCCGTTTAGGGGACATGATTGGCATTATTGGAATTCTTAAGGATATAGGATACCAATAATCGCCATCTCTTACATTCAAAATAAGGAGAAAACATGCAGGGAGAAAAACGAATTCACGTATATAAGGTTTTGGTTTTTGTAGAGATCGTGTTACTTTCCTCTAAGATTCCGAGAGTTCGACCGCCTGAATTCTTCTGAGTAAGAATGAGTTGTTCTAATACGGCGAGGGCAACGCTGCGGACACCCTGGCTTAGGAGTTTCACAAACTCGTGAGGTAGGGTTTTATCCTACTTGAGTTACACTTCGTTTAAGTGTTTTATGATGTTCGATTGGTTCGAGGCTCAACGGTTACCGACGGCCCAAAACTCGAACCGGGGGCTGCGAATTTTGTGACTTCATTTGGATACCCGTGATGTTCCCACGACTGTTCGGGGCTGCTAGTGTACACTATGCATTAAATTGTGGCCAGGTGTGTATGAGGCCTAAATGGCTATGAAATGCGGTTCACAAAGTGGAGCCGATGTCAGATCGGGTCGAATGGGGAAACTTAGGGCTCTCATCGCTCACATGAATAGTATTCACAAAATATTTTATAAATAATGTGTTTTAATGGAGAATTCAAATGGAATCGTCAGGTTGTTAATTAGCCCATGTGAGCTAATTTTTGGTGAAATCGATGATAAATGTGCATAACATGTTTTATGTGCTTTAATTATGTTAATATGTATACATGTTTTATAGATTAGCATGTGTTGTATATATTGTGTTGAAATGGCATAATGCATTTCTATATGCAATTTAGGTAGCCTAGAAATTAGTAAGTTGTGTATGACATGAATTTTTCTAAAATGAAATATGGTTGCGAAAGGAATTTCCACAGATGATTTTTCGAGAATGGTGTCGGGAGATGGTCCTACAATTACACACGGAGGAGCTCATGTATTGTTTTGAAGGTTCTCCAATGTCGTTTCGAGGGTAGTCCCATATTTTTACCGACATTCGTGGCATATTTTCGAAACAACAGCCATTAAAAACGATGTTTTCACATGGCTTGTGCAAGTGTGAGGGAGCTGAGGACTCGGGGACATGGTCGGGTTTGGTTTAGACATTCAAGCAGGGATCACGACTTGTTTGAATGTGTGTTTACATCAATCATCAGACAGACTTAATTACTAGTGGTGATCTCCACTACTGGGTGATAGCTCATCCTATCGAGGGAACATTTTTACAGGTATAGGGAGCGTGCGAGGAGACGGCTCATCCTAAAGGTTGTTTTAAAAAGAAAAATCGGATCGCGGTTTATGATACATAGATGCATATGTAATAGAATTTTAGAATTTTAATATATGTTGTATAAGAGGATGTACTAACTTCAACCCTTGTAGTATATTTTGTTGAGCTATGTTGTCGTGAAAGATAATGCAAATACTCAAGTGACCATTTTTACTCATTATAATTGTATATATAAGAGCATGTGTGGTCATCAAGCGATGCTTCTGGGCAAGTGAGTCAGACTATAGTAGAGCTCTCGCATGTTACTGGTCCGATTGTGAGAGATGTCTGCTTCACCCGACATTCACGAAGATTCGGTTGATTGTGTTGTCAACGGACCCCCGGTTTTGGGGCGTCACATTAAGGATTTACTTTCAAAATTTTTTGTTTTAAAATAAATTTATACTTTAAAAATAATTTTAAAAATTTTATAATTTGAATTTTAGATTCAAAATTCAATTAAAAAATTTTTCTTATGTAATTTATTAATTAATAAAAATATTATGATTTTGATCTTAATTAATAAAAATATTGATAATGAATAATTTACCTTAATTTATTCTTATTTTTAACTACTGTTTTGATATAAAAAATATCATTTTAAAACTAAATACTTAATCGATTATTATCAATTTTTTATTAAATAAAATTGTAAATAATAAATATTTTTTATATTAATGTTATTTTAAAAAATCATTTCAAAACAGGGTTGGATAATAATTTATATACATTTCTTAAAAAAAAAATATTTTATAAAAATCAGTGCAAAAAAAAAGATTATAATATGAACATTATAATTTGTAAATATTATAAATTAGAAAAAAAATATTTTATACAATTTAAGACATTTTATATTATCTCTTAAAAAAGACATTTTCTAATATCATTATTATTTGTTATAAAATAGAAGAACAAGAGAGCGAGAGATATAGAAGAAATAGGGGAGAGATTTCTTATTCCTTCATGCCAGACAGACTATACAAAGCGTTCCCTATTTATAGTATTTAATACATGAATACATTAATGTGTATATAAATATGTAACCTACACATCCGTAATTCACATATCTTAACCTATATACATCACGTATAATTCAACGCACTCACACATCGAGACATCGGGAGAGTTTATACATCCATAATATTGTTCATAATACTCCTCGATGTCCATGACACGTCTCATTAAAAACCTTACGGTGAAACCTAATGACAAAACTACGCGGCGAAAAAAGAGTACAAAGATAAAAAATTTACTCCCCTCTTCTCAACATCACTTTAAATCTCCTAACCCGTGCATTCCAAATGCTATGAACTACCCTTCAAATGTCATAGCAGTAGAGCTCGTGAATTATTCACCGGTTATAGTCATTAACCGCAAAAATTATTCATCGGTAAATATGTGGTCATTCACAGTTATCAGTGAATCATTTATAACACTCCCCTCGAATGACCATCACTAGATTGTTAAGATCGGGCCTCATTAAAAAACCTTAAGCCAACAAACCCAGCTGACAAAACTCCGAATCAAGTAAAAAGAGTACGCATCTAACATCTTTATTCATACTCTCCCGGTAGTGACATCGACTATATTGTCTTCAATTTTTCAATTTGAAGATCTTTGTTAGCGCGATGCCAACTTGCCGCATGCTCTTTTGAATGTTGCTGCGTGGCTTTAGTAAATAACCGCTTAGATCATCATTGACCTTATTTATTGTACATCAATTCGCTATCTTTTGAAGTTCATGAGTGTAGAAGAACTTTGACTAAATGTGCTTAGTTCGACTACCTTTATTATATCCTCCTTCGATTTATGGGATACATGCAGCATTATCTTCATATAATACTGTTGAATCATTCTTAATAGAAGATAATCCACATGATTCTCCTCGATGTGTCAGATCATGAATCTCAACCAAACACATTCTCTACTACCATGCACGCAAGTATTTCAATGATTAGAGGAGGTGGCCACCATCGTTTGTTTAACTAATTCCGTGGATATTGCAAAGATTTCCATAAGTAAATATATATCTTGTTTGTGATCAAGCTTTGTGAGGGTCCGAAAGATATCCTGCATCTGCATAGCCAAGTAATTGTGGTTGCATTATGTTTGATTTCATTCCAATGCCTTTTAGTTGGAAGCTTTCTAAGTCAGATTCAATAAATTAACTGGAAAGCAATGTCCGGTCGAGTATAATTTTGTAAGATACATTAGTGCACCACTAACAAGATATGGTACTGCATCTGGCAACTCTTCATTTTCTTCCTTAGGCCGGAATGGATCTTTAGTTACTTCAAGTGACCTAACAACCATGGGGGAACTTAAGGGGGTGTGATTTATCCATATAAAAGGGTTTCAGGACTTTTTCTGTATATGATGATTGATGAATCAATACACCATTCAAACAATACTGACCGTTGTGCCGAGACAATATCTTGTTTTCCCAATATCTTTCATCTCAAATTCTTCCTTAAATAGTTGGTTGTTTTTACGAGCCTGTGAGTCCCAATCAAATTCGAATCATCTACATATAATCGCTTATTATCAGAAATCCATTTTCTCGTTTTCAAGGAAACACATGGACAAATTGAATTATTCACATATCCTTCTTTAGTAAAATACTAGCTTAAACGATTATACCACATTTGACTGCATCAAGCTTAATCCATATAAAGATCTTTGCAACTTGATTGAATACATGCTCCGTGGTTTTGAATTCATTGCTTCAAGCAATGTAAATCCTTCAGGGGTTTTCATATATACATTAGCATCTAGAGATTCATATAAATATGTTGTGACTACATCCATCAGACGCATATCCAAATTCTTCGAGACCGTTAAAACTTATCAAATATCGGAATGCTGGACACAGCCCATTACGAGAATATGTCTCCTCATGGTTAATTCCAGGTCTCAGAGAAAACCCTGAGTCACAAGGCGTGCTTTATATTACACTCATTTTCATTTGCTCATTTCATTGCACAAAGACCCATCGATATCCAAATGTGTCAGGAGTATTTGTAGGTGTTTGACTACTAGTCCAAATACCTCCTCGCTTAGCCATGATCTTAATTTCCGCTTTTGATCGCTTTCTTCCATTTTAACCAATCGCTTCGATGTCGACATTCATTCACATTTTATGCTCTTGATCTTCATCATTTGCGATGTCCATAGCCATTTGAAAGAAAAAGCATAATTTATATGGGTAGTATTTCGATCGTATATTATTCCTCATGTATGCAATTTATAGAGATCTCTTACATTGTTATGTACTGTACATCATTAAGAGATAACTCTGACTAGTACAGCCTCAGGCTACTTGTTCATCGACCTAGGGCTTTACCGCCTATATGCTCTTCAGAGTCATAGATATAACACTCTTCCTTTTCTAGGAATCGCTGGCCTTTGGAGCCAATAGGTCTTCCACGCTTTAATCGTGGCTTAGGTCTGGCCTATTATGCCGCTTCAGAATTTTCCCGGGTCAGATTTCGACCGCCGATATTTGGTACCGGATATGGGATTTTGTAACTTTGTTGAATCAATAAAAAGCATCGATAAATTACCCGCAAGACCTTGTAAATGAATTATTTTCCGAACTTATAGTTCGGGGATTGTTTCAGACGGGATCAAGGTGAGATAAAGCGACTCATTCCATGAAATTTCTCGCCATTCTTCCGAATCTGGTTTATCTCCCTAATGCATGGAAAAGATTTTCACTGGGAAGTGACAATCGCAGAAATCGAGCAAAGAAAAACTTCCCGAAAAGAGGCTCGATATAATTTATAATGGGGATGCGCATCAAATAACATAAATACTAAGATTTGCATTGAGGACCTAACTTAGGTCAATGTGAAAATGAATATGAGCAACAGGATGTTGAACATCTATACCAATAGACATATAATAATCAAGGAATGCTTGAGATGAGAATTCACCAACATTATCAAGATGATCAGGGAATTGTGTTCTGAGTCGAATTATTTGAGCCAATAATCTAGCAAAGGCCACATTTCTACTAGAAAGAAGGCATACATAAGACCATCGAGTGGACGCATCAATTAAAACCATAAAATAACAAAAAGGTCCACTAGGTGGGTGAATAGGCCCACAAATATCCCCTTGAACACGTTCTAGAAAAGCGGGGATTCAAATGTAACCTTGTAAAGATGGTCTAATAATTAATTTGTCTGAACAAGCAAAGACAAGTATAAATCCATCAGTACTTCAAATTTGTCTACTTGTTAATGGATGCCCATTATAATTTTGAACTATACGACGCATCATGGAAATTCCTGGATGCCCAAGTCGTTCGTGCCAACGTAAAAATGCATTGGAGTTATTGAACTTCTGGTTCATGATAGCATAAGATTCAATAGATCTAATAGTTGTCTGATATAACCCACAAGATGTTAGAAGACAATTGGTCTGAAGATACATTTTCGCCAAATAATAGAAGTAATGGCAACATCATTTTCATCATGATTCATAGTTCCAACATGATATCCATTTCGCAAATATCTTTTAAACTGAGTAAATTTCACTAGATTTATTAGAATAAAGGGCACTTCAATTTTAAATTTAGTGCCTTTGGTAGAATAATGGCAATTTTCTGAGTCTTTAATTAAATAATAGGACTCGAGATAAGATGAACATTAGATTGAGCTAATGTGAAGGTTGAAAATATTTTATCACGCAAGATCGTGTGGGTTGTGGCACAACTAGCAAGACATGCATCACCAATCACAGATATATAATTGATCAATTCAAGGAGGGATCCATATATCTTTAAAAAACGAAATTTAAATAGAAAATCAAAGTTCGCATTATAGATAACTGTATTGAAAAAAAGTATGGAAAAGAAAATAACATAGAAAAGTAACAGAATAAATAACATAGAAAAGTAACAGAATAATCATATGTCTCAATCATAGCACATATTGCCATCCCCAATCAAATGGTCAATTTTTCCACTTAGATCTTCAAAAAAATCATAAACATCAAAATGTTTTAAAGGTACTGCTCCATCATCATCAAAGAAAGGATCATCAAGATCCATAGTGTCTTTTCCATCAATAAAATTTGTTTCAATTTGCTTGTCTTTTCCTTTCATGGAGGCCTGATAAAGGTCAACCAAATGCTTGGTCGTACGACAGGTACGAGACTAGTGACCTTTCATTCCACATCTGTAACATTCAGTCTCATAAACCTTTTTATGTGGCCCTATCGCTTTTCCTCGATACAATTTTTCTCAACGTATCTAACTTCTGGTTATTTGAGGTATTGTTCTTTCAAACTCGTCAAGAGGATCAATGGATCCTTAACCGTTAGATATTCACTTTTCAGGCCTTCATCAATATGAGGGGGAAGGAATATTAAGGCCTTAGCGAGATCCTACAGGGATGCAGTATTTCCTCCTTTGATTGTGTTTCCAAGATTCATAGCATCCAAGTGGATTTCAGCATCCAAGATCCAAGATAAATAATTCTTTCCCGAAATATCAAGGGCAGCAAATTCGAGTTTGGTGATATTGGACATTTTCTGTCTGAAATAATTAACACTATTTTTCTTCTTCAAGCTTCAGGCTTGAACATTCCAGATGCAGGCTTCAGGCCTATTTTCAAAAAAGAAAATAATTATTCTTCATCTTCAAGCACGACTTGGAATATTTCAAACGTAGTTTCGCATGTGCTTTACAATGAGTTAAGCTTCAGCTTTCACTCAAATTCAAAAAATTCAACTATAAATTTTTCTTTTTCTCGTTTCACATTACAATCCCATAATCTTACAACAATATCATAGCTTCAAGCTATGGTTATTTCACAGCAGATAGATCAGTACACAGTTATAACTTACTTTTGAAAGGTAATTAAAGGGTAAAATGAAATGTACCTTTCGTTTTTTGGCTTAGACATCGTCTGAGTCCGAGTTCTGGTTTGAAAGCCTCGACTTTGTGATTGTTCGATATCTCGTGTTGATAACGTGTTATAAAATAGAAGAACAAGAGAGCGAGAGATATAGAAGAAATAGGGGAGAGATTTCTTATTCCTTCATGTGTATTGTGACTCATACAAAGGCTCCCTATTTATAGGGTTTAATACATGAATACATTAATATGTATATATAATAAAAGTGAACCCACACATCCGTAACTCCACATTCGTAACCTATATACATCAATGTATATTCAATGTACCTATTAATATCGAGATTAATGGAGAGTTTATGGACATCCATAATATTGTTCATAATGTTATTTAAAATATTAGTACTTTTTTAGCTAAATTATTAATTGTTACATAGAAATATGTTTATATTTAATATGTTAATTACACAAAAAAAATTTAATTAAAAAGTAAAAATATTGAATAAATGAAAATTATAAAAATGAAGACAATTTTATGAAGTAGATTTTCAAATTTAGAATTTATTTAATAAAATTTAGATTTTCAAATTGATGGATACAATACTTAACTTATACATAATGAAATGAATAAATATAGTACATATTTATATCACAAACTTCTAATTAAAAAAAGGAAAAATATAGTTGACGTTTTTCCTATTTTCATCACCAAAACATTAAAAAATATGGAATATATTATTATTATTTTAAAATATGATTTCTATGATGTAAAAAAAAAAAAAAGAATGAAAAAGTAGGTTTTATTATATTGTACAAGGTGATTATACTAATTGTACAATATAAATATACTAACTATACAAATAGTGTATAAGTTTATATTTCTCATATAATTTGAATATTTGTTTTATCCGAAATATTTTTCTTAGGTTGTTTGCTAAGACACCAACCTAGGACATGCTTTATCTTTCATAGATTGTATGATAATATACAATCCTATGACATACTTTACACACCTTAGTGGATGTCATACTTGGCTTACATATATTGAATAACATAATACATGTTTATGCCATAAACTTTCAATTAAAATTATGAAAATACAATTGATGTCATATGTGTGGGATATCAGTATGATATCAATTAATGTATATAAAAATGTTTCATGAGGTTGGTATATTAGCATACCACTTAAAAATGTATTTTATAAAAAAATTAAATCATATAAGAAATGTAACCTTAAAGACTCATTATATAATTAGTATATTTGTCTTAAATAGTTAAAAGTAAATAACTTGTATAGTATCCTCAACCCTTATTTTTCCTTATTTTCCTTGATAAACATTGTACAATATAATAAACCTTGTACATTAAGCACAATAACGTTGCACATTATAATAACCCATTATAGTTAGTGTTATCACCTTATACTTTTTGATGAGCTTATATTTTTCCTTATTAAAGACTAATATATGCATATTTTCATTGTTTTTGGATGAAAATAAGGAAAAAAAGAACAAGTGAAACTAATGATATTTTCCATATATATATATATATATATATATATTATGCTATTTCCTTTTCATAATAACTTTTTATTTATAATAATTACAATTTCTAAATTATGATTTCATTTTTTATGTTTTTATGTTTTAAATTTTTATAAACCTAAATATTTTAAAAAATGTTAATAAAAGATAATATCCAACATTGGGTTTGAAACTACTTATAAATAAAATAAAATTGTAATATTAAAAATATTAAATATCTTCAATTTTATTTAATGAAAAATTAATTATAGCAATTTGAATATTAAAGTTATTTTATTTAGAATATTGAATGTATTTATATATTAAAATTTGATTTATTTTACTATATTTATTGTATAAAATAAAAATCTAATAAAACAAATAAATTAGAAAAATAAAAAATTTAATCAATGCACTTTCAAAAAGAAAATAAGACATTTTTTATAAAATAATTATAAATTATAAATTTTAATTTATTTGAAAGATGGAAAAACACAATAAAAAAAAATCTGGTGAGAACAAAAAAGGCTGGTGGTTGAGCCGTGAGTAGGAGGGTGGCGGTGGGAGAGAAGGGGTTAGATTGGGTTGGTGGATGGGTGTTGGGGTGAGAACAGGGTAGTTTTGATATTTTTAAATTTGTATAGCTTTTTTTTTAAATTATAGATGATGTTATTATGTTATAGGTTTTGGGTCTAATTTGAATATTTTTATAGTGCTTATATGTAATAAGAGATCTCATGACAGCTTGAAGCATAATTCATCCATAAAATAATCATTTTTAAATTGAAAGTTTGATCATTTAGGTCATGACTTCTACAATATTCAAAGACCATAATGGATTCAATCCAACAGACCCTATTGGCAGTCATATAAATAATTTAAGTTTTGTAACGAATGCGAAGTTATTTTCATATTTCGTTCAATTTTTCGTGGAACTTTTCAAGGATTAACATTAACTCAAATTTTCTTTTAAAAAAAAAAAAAAACTCAAAATTAGTTTTGCAACAACCATGTTTAATTTGAAATATCTGTATCTTCTCTCTCTATGAAGTTTTCCCAATCCAACTTTTAACTTCGAAGTTGCTTGGCACTGAGCATTCGGATCCTCCGGGGTTCGGCCATACCACGGGTGATTAAAAATACATAGAATACTAATCTTGATCTGAGATCTCACTGAGCACTCCTCTCCATGTTCTCCATGTTATTCTGCCACGCTTTAAAATAGTGTACAAACTAAACTACCTATATCATATGAGATCCGGCTCACAAAAACCATAATGGATAACTATGGTTTAAAAATTTTTAAAATAGTGATGATTATCTTTTAAGACTTAAAAACTATGTTGGAATCATGGTTTAATGAGTAAGCATAAAATTGTATTCCATCCCAGTTATATTATTAATCACTAGCTCATTCTAAAATATACTGGGATATATTGGTAGAGCTTTTATCATTTTTACGATTTATCTCGTTCAGTCAGCACTGGGGCTGGGAAATGCCAGATCACTTAAAAACGCTCTTTCATACGTGGACCCGCTCAAAATACCATAAGGGTTGACAAAAAAAAAAAATAGTATTAGGTGGTGTTTGTTTTTTTTACTTAACGCCGAATAACGTGCCACTGGTCATGACTCCACGCAAGATGTTTCTGTTTTGCTTTTTAACATTAGGTAACGAAAGTGTGGACGACAACGGCACTGATTATTTCGCTTCCGTCCCTACCACTCTTAATTACAAGATATTTAATTTAATTTAATCCCATGAATCTGCCGGGTTTATTTTCTAAAATTCGAGACGGTCATGATTACATCAG
This sequence comes from Tetrastigma voinierianum, assembly GCA_016808115.1. NCBI lineage: Eukaryota > Viridiplantae > Streptophyta > Magnoliopsida > Vitales > Vitaceae > Tetrastigma > Tetrastigma voinierianum. The sequence goes on from JAEQBH010003547.1 coordinate 88,213, forward strand.
AAACCGAGAAAATTGTGAATTTTCAAAACGACAAAATATTAATAAAATAATAATCATTATAAGGCTCGCGAACATAAAATTATTCAGATCTTTTGATGATGAAATCCGGATCACAAGTAACTGGCCCTCACGAAATCTAATGACCCGTAAAAGTTTCGTTGAATTCCGAGATGTCGAATTTTTCCGATTTTCCGATAAGTCATAATGATTCGCGATTTGGATTTTTACGAAAAATCTCAAAGTCGAAATGGCTTGGGCTAAGTTCATTTAAAATAAAGTAAACTCGAAAAAGAAATAAATTGTTTCCGAAAGAAACGACTCGAATGAAGCAATACGAACTACGTGATCCAAAATAATAATAATGTTCTCGCCCGATTATATTTTAAAAATAATTTTATTATTTTTTATACTTTAATATAAATAGTAACTATTATTATAATTTTTTTTAATAAATAATTTTATAAAATTATAATATTTTTTATAAAAATATTAATTTTATTATAATAAAATAAAAAAGCAAATATAAAAAATGAAAATTTAAAAATAAACAAAATAAATGTAAACTGAGCGTAGTTTGAGAATTTTCATCTCCACCGCATCCCGTTTAATTTTTAAATGAGATAGTTTGAGAATTGAAAAAATAAACGAACCTGACGGACTCGACCATCCTGGGCCCCAAACCTCCCGTCACATCCTTAAGAGCTAAGTATATTACTGCATTTTTCTTCTCGCCGTAAGAATGACAGCTTTTTTCTTATTTTTAAGCAACGACTTTTCTCGAATAAAAATAAATAAATATTTTCACTTTTTTTCTATTCGTAATTTTTTTAAAAATTTCAAAGAATAAGTTGTGAAAATTTAAAAATGAAATAACCACATCGAAGTTTTATTGTTTCTCAAGATAAAATAAACAACAAACGCCACCTTAAATTTTTGTGAATTATTTAAAAATTTAAACAACTTTTTGCCACTTTAATCTTATGTGATGAAGACTATGAAGTATTATTTTGAAACACTATTTATTACTTTAAAATATTTTTAAAAATAATTATTATTATGGGGCAAAAGCTCCTCCCAAACTGCCCCTGACCAACAAAACCCAAGTAGCCCACCTCCATAAAATAAGTATGAGATTTACACATTATACTTTAAAAAATTAAAATTAAACTCTTATACTATCGGAAAACATGAAAATTAACCTTATACACTATCAAAAAGGCGAAAACATGAAAAGTAACCCTACATTTTCACTTATTTTTTTACATTCATCCCTTATATTATAAAATTTTAAAATTAGCCCCTTAGATTATCAAAAATATGAAAACTAACCCTGTAATTATAATTTTATATTTGAAATTTTAGTTTCTCAAGATTTAGATAAAAATTGAAATTTTGATTATTTTTTATTTTTTGGTGAATAGGATAATTTTTATATTACAAATAATAATTTTCTCAAAATTTCTATATTTAAAATTGTGCTTTTTTTTTTTTTTTTTTAAATGCATATGTTATCATCTTTAGGGAAGAAAAACTAACCTCTTTTCCATCTTATCTTTTATTGCTTTTTATAAAGTGGCGCAGAGAGCTAGTGCTTGTTATATAAGAATTGCTTCATAGATCTTATAGGAAATGTTTGATGCTTCTTGGGGCTTCTTTGGCAACCATGTAGTAATCGAATGAATTGTCGAGTAGATAATGTAACCTACGCGATTTATTCCACAGTTGATAGCCTAATTTGTGGAGTTAATTTATTTAATATATAAATGAGTTCAATAGGAGCCTAACATTTTATTTATCAATTTAACAAATAAATTGACTTCTGATCTATAATTAATTTTTATTTGAATGTGAATATTCTATATTATTATATCAAATTAATACGATTTTATTGATAGCGCTTATCGATTAGCCATCTAAGTGTATATTTTTTTCTCATGCTGATTTTTATTTCGATTATTTATTTATACATTGCTCTCAGATGATTTTAGATAGCTTATTGCTTATCTTCGAGTATTCATTTGTCGGGATTAATCAAAATCATATTTTTTTACTTTATTTGATAGAGACTCGATTTGAGGGATGAAGCTTATGGATACATTTCTAGCGATACATTCGATAAAGAACTCCGACCACGACCTGCACTCCGCTTTTCTCAAACCCATATTTTCTTATCATGAGTCATATTTATGGTTTTTCTTTCTTATTTTGTTTTTTCTTTTAAAATAAAACAAATATAAGTGACGACTCAAAATCATTTTCTTAAAAATGGTTTTTCAAAATATAAAACGAGTCTCATATTTTTAATGAAAAATGTATAATAGCAAAAAATGCAAAGTCCACACAATGCTTGTACGGTTTATCGGTATTTTTTTGGAATTTTGTAATACTTAGAGGTAGTATAAATACATTTTATATGACCATAATGTTTATTTTTCTCCAAATCTTTGGATACAATTTCCTTGAGGGAAAACAACAAAAGGCAATGGGCACTTTTCAATATAGTGAAAAGATTCAATAAGCGCCATACTGCCTCTGATCTTTTCAGGATCCCGATTTCATCTTTTATTTTCTTCAAATAGGATCTTTTCAATAAAGGCATACCGTCTGTTTCCATTTTTTTTAAAACTTGGGCTCTATCACCTAGGTTTTATGTAAGTCCATTTTTTTTTTTATGGAGAATCTTTTGTTTTGGAAGGTCAAGGCAAGATGAAATCGTGTCCATGGGTTGTGGGAGTCGTGTCTCTTTAGCATTATATAGCGTTTTAAAAAAATAAAATAAAATAATAATAATAATAATAATTATTATTATTATAATAAAAGGCAAAAGACTTGCCTTTTTATTGAACATGTGTTCACATTTGAGAATGTCTTTAACTTAAGTTGCACAATAAGTAACGATTGTATTAAAAAATCCAAAAAAATCTTAGTTTGAGAGAAGGTTTTTTAAAACTTTGTTTAAGGGGAAGATTATTGGGTATGTATCCAAATTCTCATAACGCCTTATATTAGTTATGAATAAGGCATTTTACGAATATATAAGCATTAATAAAATCGACCCTGTATTTATAATTATTAAAACCTACAAACAAACTATGAGAGCTTATATCCAGTAGATAATATCATACTACGAACGGCCCAAAGGATTTAACAAAATGGATTGAACCCTTAACAAGTCCACGGCGCTTTTTCAATAAGTCATATTGGGAGTCAAAGTTCAGTTCTCACGAACAAAAATAAATGTGATGAGCCAGTAAGCCCTGGCATACTTCGCTGCTTCACGAAAACGCAGATCTTAATATAATGAAAAACAAAGAAATTTTAACATGAGATCACTTAAACCTTATTCAAAGCGAAAATTGTTAGGCTGTGACAATAAAATCTCATAACGCTCTCAGATCAAATAAAAATACTTTAAAGTAAATAAACATAAATAATATCTAATTAATATAAAGGCTATTGAATAAAAAGATTAAAAAATAAAATCATAAACATCTAAATAATAATATCATAACTATCTAGAGGGTATGAGTCGATGGAGTTTCCCACCGCACATCCATGCGCGGTTTTTAATGGGACATAAATAAATTATTAATGGTGAAATAAATGATTTGATATGTTAGGTGATGATGTCTTAGCATAGGACACGAAGAAAACTGTAAAAAGCTCTCTATTACTATAAATAATGTCGATAAATAGTGGCGGACCCATTCATGCATGATGTCAATTCATTGGAATGGTTGTGATCTTGAAATATATATATATATATATATATATATATATAAGACTTGATTATATGCAGATTTGTCAGAAAATACATAAATTTACTAAATGTTTACATCACAATTAAAATGCTCATTTATAATGGAATGATTCCGGGAAGGTGCTGAGCAGGGCTGACGAGTCACATTCAAGGGAGGAAAATTTGAATTTAAATTGACGTTTTCGTCATTATTTATGGATTAACATAAAAGTTAGGCAGATTTCTAAATTATAGAAATCACAATGGTGTGGACCCTTGTCTCTCCAAATTAAGTTAAATAACAATTATTTAACTTTCTTAGTCTGACGAACTTTCACATTTATGAAATCTATTTAACACTTCAAAATATTAAAACTATATAAATATCAGATAAATATCTGATTGGAATTTAATTACACGACTGATTACAACGCTTTATTCATTTACGTAAAGCGTTTTTTACTTCTTCACTATTAATTTATCATTTACGTAGTGCCGCATTTTCACTATGTGTTCTATAAATAGCCTAATCAAGATGAATGTAAATCATCGAATTCCTCACTTTCCCTCGGTCTCTTCCTTATCTCTCTCTAATTCTTTCGATTTACAACACGCTATTACGACGAAAGCCTGCATTTAAAAGGCGTAAAACCGTGTTATAAATGTCCAACATCGCTGTTCACCTACGCCTCAGACACTTCAAGTAAAAATTATTTATCTTGGATTCTGGAGGTCGAAATCCACTCGATGCTATGAATTGGGAAATACTATCAAAGAAGGAAATGTCGATCCTACAGGATCGCTACCGCCGCCACTTTGCACTTTCATTCGCCATCATATCACGGGGAGCTCAGTGCGAATATCTTAATACTGCTAAAGATCCATTGATTCTGAATAATTTGAAAGAACGATATGACTATCAAAAGACCGCATTACTCCAAAGTCTGCTATGATTGGCTTCTGCATTTAAGATTGGCAAGATTTTAAGTCGGGCCAAATGGGATTACAACTCGACTATTTTCAAAATTAGCTCTCACCAGAATTATGCGGAGAAAAGATCACCGATGAGACATGCTCGAGAAAACTTATACTACTCATGCCTCTAACATGCTCCCCGCAGCTAGCCAGAATATAGAGAGCTCGCTTTTTACTGCATATCTGCAGAGCTAATTGCATGCCTCTCAGAAATGAAAGCAAAAATAACGAACTGCTATTAAAAATCATCAATTGCCCCATCGGCCGCGATCACTAGTCGCTCAACGCTACATCAATTTCTATTCATAAACATGGACGAGGGCGTGATATCATTATGGGCGCAGGCCGAGGCGTTGGTCGCGGTCAGAGTCGTGGTCGTGGTCGCATATAACTTTTGAATCGAGGAAATTTTAATCAATCTCAAAATAAGAAAAACAACTCTAACAACCGGTCGTCTATTCAGAGACATTAAAACGGAAAGACAATTGTATTACATAACAAGCAAGCATATGAAATCAATGCTATAGATGTGGAATGAAAGGTCATCGGGTCTCGTGACGCCGTACGGCCAAACATTCGTAACATCTTTATCGCGCCCACAGCCGGAAAAGAAACAAGCAACTTCAGATAAATTTTATCACGGCAATGACATAATGAATTTTAATGACCTCAATGTCTCTCCCAAAGAAGATGGCAACTCAGAGTAATGCAAAATTCTTCACGATTTGCGCGCAGTGCCTTTAACTAATTTCATATTTCTCGATTTCTTTGAGGATCCAAGTGAAAATCTAGACCATTTGATCGCGCGCAATGCTCATATGATTGACGACAAGACTATTATATTACTTTTCTTATGTTATTTATCTAATGCAAACTTTGATTTTATATCTACATTTTGTTTTCTTGAAGATATATGGATTTCTCTTCCAACTCGACCAATTATATATCATCTCATTGAGATTTAATGTCTTGTCGACCGTGCCACAACCTACACAATCCTACGGAATAAGAAATATTTTCAAACTTAACATTAATTTCCCATCTAATGTCCAAACTATCTCAGTCCCGCTGACCTAATTAAAGGCCCTAAGAGCCACAATCGTTTTCGTTTAATGGTACCAAGTTCCAAATTAATAATGCCCTTTATTCTAATAAATCTAATAGAAATTTACTTAGTTTCAAGGATATTCGTAAATGGATATCACATTGAAACTATGCATCGCGGATGGAAATGAAGATTTACTCATTACTTCATTATTTTCAAAACAAATCTTGAACAAATGGCTTCTTTATCATGCGCATTATATCAAACAACTATAAGGCCTATTGAATCCCATGCTATAATAAAACCGTAAGTTCAGTACTGACTCTCTAAAGCATTTATATTATGGCATGAATCTATTGACATCCGGATTCTCCATGATGCAAGATAGTTACAAATTTAATGGCATCCATTAACAAGCTGCATAAATTTTAACATCTCATGATTTTAATTGTGCCGCTTGTTTCAAGGCAAATTGATTGTTGTGACCATCTTACTAAAGTTGTGTCCGACTCTCGCTTTTCGTGAACGATTCAAGGGGATATTTGCGGGCCTATTCACTCCACCCAAAGGGACCCTTTCTCGCCATTTTATGGTCTTAATCGGACAAGGCCCACTACGGTCTCATGTATGCCTTCTTTCTACCAGAATGTCGCGTTTGTTGTGATTACTAGCTCAAATAATTCGACTAAGGGCCTAATTTCCTCGATCACCCTAATAAGCATAACGGCTCGATAATGTCAGAATTCTCATCTCAAGCCTTCCTTAATTATTGCATGTCAATTGAATAGATGTTCAATACCCAATTGCTCATGTTCATACTGTAATGGGTCATCAACTTTTATTAAACGTCTGAAGTTAATTGCTAGACCTTTACTTTTGAAAACCAAATTGCCTTTATCGGCATGGGGGCATGCTATTATTCATGCGACGAAGTTAATTCGCCTACGACCTACAGCAAATCAGGATTTAAATCCTCATCTATTATCACCTATGTTGAGCCTCTCACAGGTGAGGTTTTTACTGCTCGATTTGCAGATTGTCATTTTAATGAAAATGTTTTCCCGCCATTAGGGGAGGAAGCCAATTCCGCGTAAGAATGGCGAAAATTACATGGAATGAATCATCTTTATCTCATTTTGACCCTCCACAAAGTAATCAACTAGAGGTTCAAAAGATAATTCATTTACAAGATCTTGCAAATCGACACTGATGCATTTATTGATTCAAATAAAAGTTACAAAATCACATATACTAGCTGCAAATATCCTGAAGACGAATTGAAATTCCAATGGAAAAAATTGAAATATAGCATGGCTAATGTCAAGCCATTAATTAAAACGCGCACTTAATTGCCCAAAAAAGACACAATTCTAGAAAAAGAAAATGTTAAATTTAATACCTCAAGAGGACGCCTCAAGAGCATACAAAATGAAAAAAGGATTGACAAATATAAATAATGAACTAATAGCTCCCGCAGAGGCATCATCACTGATCGGGCCATCTCATGAGTTCGGTACTCTACATAACAATGAAGAAATCTCTATCAATTATATACATGCGGTAAAATCGAATCGAAATACTACCCTTATAGATGATGCTTTTTCTTTCCAAGTGGCTGCTGCATCATAAATAATGATGAAGATCAAGAGCCACAAAATATAGATGAATGTCGACGCCGAAAATGATTGGTTAAAATGAAAGAAGCAATTCAAACAGTTAAAGTCCTCGTTAAACGAGGTATTTGGACCAAGAGGTTCAAACACCTAAAGACATAAACCTATTGGATATAGATGGGTCTTTGTTCGAAAGCGAAATGAGCAAAATAAAATAGTGCGATATAAAGCACGCCTTGTGGCCCAAGGTTTCTCACAAAGACCTGGAATTGATTATGAGGAGGCATACTCGTAATGGATGCAACTACATTCGCTTATTTAATACATTTAGCGCCTAAGGACTTGATATGCGGTCGATGGATGTAGTCACAAAATTTATTTTATATGGATCTCTAGATACTAATGTATATATGAAAATTCCTGAAGGATTCAAATTACCTGAAGTAATGAATTCAAAACCACAGAACATGTATTCAATCAAGTTACAATCATCTTTATATGGATTGAAACAGTCTGGTCGAATGTGGTATAATCGTTTAAGCCATTATTTACTCAAAGAAGGATATGTGAATAATTCAATTTGTCCATGCGTTTTTATCAAGAAAGTAGCAACTGAATTTGTAATATTAGGTGTATATGTGGATGATTTGAATTTAATCGGGACTTCAAGAAATTATCAAAAAACAATTGACTACTTAAAGAAGGAATTTGAAATGAAAGATCCTGAGAAAAAAAAAATATTGTCTCAGCCTGCAGATCGAGCATTGTTCAAATGGTGTATTAATCCATCAATCAACATATACGTAAAAGTCCTAAGCGCTTTTATATGGATAAATCACATCCTTTAGTTCCCATGGTTGCTAGGTCACTAAGTGACTAAAGATCCGCTCCGCCTAAAGAAGAAAAATGAAGAATTACTTAGTCCCTATACCATATCTTAGTGCAATTATGACTAATGTATCTTGCAAATTATACTGACTGCACATTGCTTTTTCGCTAATTTACTAGCAAGATACGCTCGCTTAAAAGGCAATCGGAATTAACATATTAAGATATCTCCGTGGAACGTAGACATGGGATTATTTTATTCTAAGACATTGGAACCACAATTGTTTGCTGCGCATGCAGGCTATCTTTCGGACCCTTACAAAGCTCGATCACAGATGTGATATATATTTACTTATGGAAATACTGCTATATCCTGAGATCAGTAAAACAAACTATGGTGGCTAATTTCCTCCAATCATTCTGTAAATACTTGCCATGCATGAAGCTAGCCAGAGTGTGTTTGGTCGAGATCCGTGATACAATACATCGTAGAATCATGCGGATTATCTTCTATTAAGAATGAACCAACAAGATATACGAAGATAACGCGCATTGTGACGCAGTTTCAAAGGAGGATATATTAAAGGTGATCGAATTGAGCATATTTCACCAAAATTCTTCTATACTCATGAACTTCAAAACAGTGGTGAAATCAATGTGCAATAGATAAGGTCCAGTGATAATCTAGCAGATTTATTTACAAAAGCTTTGCCTACTGCAACGTTCAAGAAACTTGTGCGTCAGATTGGTATGCGCCAACTGAAAGATCTCCAGAATGAAGTATCATGTCACTATCAGGGGGAGCATTGTTAAAGATATTAGTATACTGTACTCTTTTTCCTTCGTCCAGGTTTTATCCCATTGGGTTTTACTGGCAAGGTTTTAATGAGGCAGTACTAATAATCTTGTGATGGTCATTCAAGGGGGAGTGTTATAAATATTGTATAAATATTGGATTTTGAATGACCATAATGACACACTGATTACAATGTCATTCATTTATGTAAAGGCTTTTGGCCTTCTCACTATAAGCCTATAAATAGTTCCACCTCCAAGATGAAATGTAAATCACGTACTCTCCTCGACTCTCTCTTTGTCTCTTCCTTATCTCTCTCTAATTCTTTTGATTTACAACAAAAATTAACTTCTTAAATTTTCACTTTTTTTTAGATTCACGTATTATACTTTAAAATATTAAAATTAAACCCGAAAAGCATGAAAATTAACCCATACACTATCGAAAAAGCAAAAACATGAAAAGTAACTCACCAGGACTAACGTTTATGTGCATCCCCACTGAGCAGCTTAGACTTTTTTTTTATTGAAAAACCATTTTAAAAATGGTTTAAAGTCGCTACTTATTTTATTTATTATTTTTAAAGAGAAAATAAAATAAATTCTTGTGTGACTCTTTAAGAAAAGGTATGTCTGCGAAAATGAAAGATAGTGATCATTGGTGACAGGTCGTTGATAGTGACCGTTCGACTAGCTCGAAGGCCAATAAATGGTGGTAGGAGAAAATGGAAAAAGAAAAAGTAAAATAAAAATAAAAGAGTTGAAGAGAAAAGGAAATGTGAGTTTATTGTTAAAGTTTATTTTAGATTTGCTTGAGTTTAGAAAAAACTGAGATAAATTGAGTTCTTTTCGTTTCAATGGAGTTAAAAGAAGAGGAAGAATAAGAGAGGGAGAAAATGAGAAGGAGAAGAGAAGACGGTGGAGAAGAAGAGGAGGATCCGATTGGGTCTTACAAAAAAAAAAAAATGGAAGAGCCTGGTGGGGAGGAGGGGAAGGAGTTTAGCCGAAATGCAGGTATGGGTAAAGAAAATAAGGGTAGGAGAATGGGATATAAGAAAAATAAATAAATAACAAATAAATTGAATATTAAAATTAATGAAAGTAATAATAATATATGCAAATTTTGGAGTTTACACCTTCATTTTCACATTTTTGACATTCATCCATGTGGGTATCATGGCTTTTGGCCTAGCATCCCCATTCATCAGGCTTAGACGGATTAAAGCCCACATGAGGCCCAAGTATCCCCACACGAACACGGATCTGGACCACAGCCTGAAGTCCGACTTGTGGGTTATCCGATCACAAAGAAAGGCCTGTGGTTTATTGCCCGCATTTCTTCTAGCTCTACGCACACCCTTTTCTGCGGGTCGCCGCCCTAAGAAGATGGTCACCAATGATTTCTGTTGATCCCTTGTAGTTCAAGAATATATCCTCCTACAAACCTCGTACGTAACCACCATTATGATGATCAAACAATCTTTGAGGCGGAAGATTTGGACGACTTAGTTATCCAAAAGGAAAAACAGTTGGGTCGCAAGTGAAGCGCCTTCTTCCCTTCCATTTCGGAAACCAATCACCCACTTTCCATAAAAAGTGGGATCATCCTCCTCCTTCATAAATGAGGAAGGAATGACAACAGAAAGGTATGTGAAAAATACACTACTGCAAGACTGACATTTTACGCTCTCTATCTCTCTGTCTAACTTAAGCATCAAAGAGCTGGCCGGCACACCACCGCCGGTGCCTTATTTGTTTTGCTGGTTCTTGCTTTCAGGTTAATGCCCCAACGATCTGGAGACTCTGAGAATTTGAGAGACAATAATTGGCGCCGTCTGTGGGAACGACCAAGCAAAAAATTTCATCGGGAAAGTGACAGGCTACGTCGGCAATCAAGCGATCCCCCACACCCCGAAGATTTGGTAGTTCTTGCTCACTCATTCGGTTCGTTAGGGTCCCACGCTATGGCCAAAGAATCGAGCAAATTAGTCCCTTGAAGACCAATTTTTCTCCCCGGCTTCAAGATATGGAGACAGCAAGAAGAATAGGCCAAATGACGCTGTCTGGTAGTCGCATAATCCATCTCGCAGCAAGAGAACGACGCTCTCGCGGCTCGTCCGAAGAGGATCGGGGTGAAAAGGCACGAGGGAGCAGCCACCCTACACCCCCGGTTAAACAAAATAAAGGCAGAGCTCCATCCGGCCAGCGATAGTGGCAAACGGACGACGAAGCTACCGTAGCGCCTCCACCCCCGATCCGCCACCCCAAAGAACAACGTGGAGGCTGAATCAAGAAAGAGGCCCCCACGTCGTTTCGGCCGTTCCGTTAGTGGCATGCATCGCCGAGTACGGAGAGAATTCAGCAGAGCAACGATACCAAAGCAGCTCCCCGAAAAATGTGCCTACGGCATATGACGCAAAGACCGCTACCATCGCTCATGTATCCTAATTGGGTCGCACTCGCCCCGCCAAGATATGCCTACATCCACCATCAGCCCGAGGACTCGAAGACATGCTATCCTCCCCACTAGGCTAGCACATCTTAAGCTACAAACATCATGGTTTTTATTACAATTGGGTTTTTCGCTATGTATGACGGCCCCATATGACCACATGCTGCACTTCAATCAAGCGATGATACTCACGCGGAGACGACCGCCTACTATGCAAAGTGTTCTCGGCCAGCTTGAAGGGCCCCGCCCTGGCTTGGTTCAACAAACTCCCACGGAGATCTATCAACTCGTTCAGTGAGTTATGGGCTGCTTTTGTTTCCCAATACCTGTGCTCAATTCGACAGAAGGGAAACATCAGTTCTTTACAAACCATCTTCAAGAGGGAGGACGAGTCCATCCGTGATTTCACCGTAAGGCAGAGGGGTCACATATTGATCGGCAGGAGGCAGGACCCATACGGAGAGCAGGCCACCACCCCATTCCCTTCCCTCCCGCTATCCCTGGATCTGCCTATGACAATGGAAGAATTGTACAGACGGGCGGATAAATATTCAACACTGGAGGATAATATCCGGGCAACCTCCCAGACCGTGATGATCACATCCCAAAGAAGCAAGTCGGCCACTAAAGGTCAGCCTGAACAAAAGGGGGGCCAAAGTAAGAACTAGAAACGCTCCCGAGACCAATTAGAGAGAAAGAGGAACCCCACGCTTTAACGACCAACATCTCTTACGACATTTCTTCCGCTCATCCAGATCACCTCGACTTTAACCCGTTTCACACTCATTCAAATAGATCCCAATACAAAGACAACTCCGTCTGAGGTGTGATTGGCCACTGCAGACCACTGCATGAGACCAATCGATATCGAAGCCTGAAATTCATGGTGGAAAGATTAATCAAGGTCGGCCACCTCAGGAGATATGTTCGGGAGACGGCCTGCGGAGTTAAGGCCGTGGGACGCCCTCAACCCGGTACCTAGTGTCAAGCAAGGGTGTTATTTTTTTTTTATTTTTTATTTTTTTATAAACTGATAACCTTTAAGCTTGTTCATTCATATAATGTTAAACATTTAACTTGTACTATATTCTGTAGCAGCAAATTACAAAATATATACAAGCTCCATATATGAAAGCTTTCAACATTTACAATATTTACATCATATGTAATAAAATATATACAAAATAGACCAAAGGTCTTGAAGGGGGGTACCTAGTAGTGTGTCGACTGGGTCATTGATGAGCTCCTGACTTCTCGTTTCTGCTTCTCCTGTAACTACACGGATGGAACACCCGTGCTAAGCTTATAGCTTAGTGGGACTAAACTCGTGGACAACCACTAACACGGATCATCACACTTCTATACATATCTAACATATTATATCATTTAAACATGCTTATACATATCTCATATTTATTTATCATATCATGTTTCATTTCTTATCAACATTCATTTATATTTCATATCATTTTACACTTTGCTTCATGTTCTTATCACAATATACTTGTCATCGCATAGCGGTGCTATGCTTCTCTTATCATATCATATCATTTTATATGTCATATTCAAGTCATTTGTTTTATGTTTCATGCCTGCATAAACCTTAGAAGTGGATAAAGGAAACCATAAGGTCCCGAAGGCGCTGTACTCACTATACGAAATAGTGGTCTATAAGGGCCCAAAGACGCTGTTATCATTGTATGAGACAATGACCATCAATAAGGGCCCGAAGGCACTGTAATGACCCAAATGGGGCCAACTGATCAGTATGCAGCAGACTTGTTTTTCCCTAGTAGGCATGCCTATCTATCCCTCTACCAGGTTCTAAGCCGACAATCCATGTGTATTTTATGTTCAGTACATATCTCATATTCCCGAATACTATTGTCATCCCAGAATCATAGTGCGATATTTACAATCATTTATTTGTATATTTGCATTTTTTCATATCTCATTATATGCATGAATAACTATGGTTACCATGTATGCTTATGAGCTATTTACTATCATTCCAATTTCATCAAGCTATATATGAATGGATTCTAGACTAAAAGGGCTTTCCATAGAGTCCAAGAACATCTAAAACAAAGTTCGGACGAAGAAATTATGACCGTCCGAAGTTGGAGGCTTCCGATGAACAGTGGCTACGAGCAACACCAGCAAGGCCTACTGTTCTTTCGTAATTTATGGACCTAATATGAGTTCCAATATCATCAAGCTATATATGAATGGATTGTAGACTCAAAGGGCTTTCCATAGAGTCCTAGAACATCCAAAAAAAAACTGGAGTTCCTGACAAAGAAATTAAGGATCACTAGTTAGAGGCTTCCCCATGAACAAGTACATGAGCAACCAGCAGGCCTATTGTTTTCAAGGATTGACCTAATATGAGTTCCAATATTATCAAGCTATATGGATGGATTCCAGCTCAAAGGGGATTTCCATAGAGTCCAAGAGCATCCAAAACTGAGTTCCATGAAGAAATTATGACAAATCGAAATCGAGGCTTCCCGTGAACAGTGGCTACAAGCAACCAGCAAGGCCTATTGTTTTCGTGATTTTTGGACTTAATATGAGTTCAAATATGATCAAGTTTTATATGGATGATTTTAGACTCAGATTCATCAAATATGGGTTTATGGTTTGATTTTCCCATACAAAAACATAGACACCCATCCAAAATTCCATACACAAATTCCAAACATTCCATACTAAAATTCATAATTTTTCCAAACAAAAACCTAGACTTCCATACCTTTATTTGGCTTTCTTCTCCTTCTTCTTCTTCTTCTTCTTCTTCTTCCCCTTCTCTCTCTCCTTTCTCTCTTTCACGTTTTGCATCCAAAAAAAATGAGAGACCACTTGGTCTCATCCCCTTTTTATATTAATTTTTCCTTTTATTTCCACTTAGGTCCTCAAAGTCCCCTTTAGTAGCAAATCAAGTTATGCATATTTCACTTTAGCCAATAGCCTTCTTATCTTATGACTTTTGTTCCCCTTTTTGACAAGTTACAAATTTACCCTTACTTATCTTGTACAAATTATGAGTTTCTATTTTCATGTTTTACTTAAATTAATAAAATCTAAATGCACTAATAATATACCCTAATTATAAGCTTAAAAACAATTAGGCTATTATATTTTGGGGTGTTACAGCCACCCTTGCAGCCTAAGAATAGCGGCTAGTAGCGTCTCGCCTGAATCTTAAGCCCACCATAAACTACATACCGGGTGCCCGCTTAACGATCGCCGGCGCCTAAGCTTAAGAAGAGGTTGTTACAAGGCGCCCACGCCCAGCCCTGCAAACACCATCCACATCCCGACAATGGCGTGAGCAATCCAGCCAGATTAATGCTCTATATCCTTTCCCTCGCTAACCCGTCTGTGGTCACACTCCACACCATAATGCACTTCAGACTTACTTTATGTATCAACGATTTGATGTGCACATAGTAACGGGGTTGACCCTAACAGTCACGGCCGACTACATACCGCCTCGCCTACAAACATGAACATCTTTTTGACAGCCGAAGCTATAGCTCGGTAGAATCCCATTCAACTTCAACTGGCAACCACAAGAATAACGGGCAACATTGCTCTCCTCGTCAAGGCAGGGCCGGTGGTTCAACAGGTTTTATTTTCAGTTGTCGAGGACCTAGGCCCATACAATGCCATTGTTAGCCGAGCCTGGCTACATGCGATGAATGTTGTGCCCTCAACCTACCACCAATGATCACTATCTAATCAGCTGGACAGGGTACCGACTTAAGGAGCCAACTAGCAGCCCGATAGTGCTAATGGGATATCGCATGTGAGCATGAGAAAACGAAGCTCCATGTGGGCCTCGCCCTTGAGACCTGTGCCCCGTAATAGTAATTATACCTCGGCCGCCAAGCTGGTGGAAGAAAGGGAGCGACGATCAGACCCTAGAATCAATATGCCTAGACAGGCCGAATAAGTCCACATATGTTAGTTCCCTGCTATCCGGTATGGAGAAGGAACAAATACAATCGGTTATGCTCTAGAATATGGATGTATTTGCTTAGACTCACAGACATGTGTCCGCTTATTAACCCTTACACGCCTCTCACAACCGAATGTCATCCTTCACTAAAGCACATTAGTGAGGCGTCTCCACCGAATGACATCAAAGTTATTCGCACGGAAGTGGATAATCTTTTGAAAGCGGGATTCATCGAGATAAAGTACTCGGAATGGCTGGCCAATGTGGTAGTAGTCTCGAAAAAAGGCGGTAAATGGAGAGGGTGTGTGTGACTACGCGATCTCAACGAGGCCCGCAAAGTCGCCCCACTCGATAGACCATTGTTGGACGCGGCCGGTCGGGCATGGGATGTTGTCGTTCGGTGGATGCCTTCTCGAATATCATCAACACCATGCATCCACCGTGATGGAAAAACAACCTTTATCACCCCGCACGGACCGCTCGCTTACAATGTGATGTCATGGTTTTAAAATGCCGGGGCAACGTATCAGAGGTTAGTGACCAAGATGTTCAGGTCGCTACTTGGAAAAACCATGGAGGTTTACATTGATGACATGCTGGTAAAGTCCAAAGAATGCTTGGACCATGCTGGACACCTGTAAGAAGCTTTTGAACTCTAAGGCATACGCAGATGTGAAGCTTAATCCTCAAAACGAGCCTTCGAGTTAGCAATGTGCCGATTATCGGGGTTTCATGGGGTATAGAAGCTAATCCCACTCAACTTAGAGCTATTTTGGAGTCCTAGGCCTCATTTCTCTAAAAGGAGTACAACAATCGATCAAGCCGATCACGCCTCTAGTGGCTGTTCATCTCGTTTACGATTGTTTAAAAGCATTATTCATACTTCAAGGGCCAACCTCGGGTCGGGTGAAATGAGGAATGTGATGAAGCCCTCACAGCTATCAAACATTATCTTGCAGAACCTCCAGTTCTTGTTGTAAAATCCGAGAAAATTCAGATTTTCTAAGAAATGGTAAAACGTAATTTCGGTTGAAAATCCAAAATTTTTCTAGATCACAGATGACAAAACAGACTTCACTGTTGAAATCGCTCGCGAAAACCCACTCACACATCACTTCGTCGAATCTCTAGATAATAGAATTTCACGCTTTTCGAGGTACCAGGTAGTACGACACTCGCATGTGATGAGTGGCTCACGGTGTACCACGTGTCAAGTGGGGAACCAATCAAACAAGAGCTCAAGTGGGGCTCAAGGGAGACATGTGGCAACACATGATTGGATGAGAATCCAAGTGGATGGATAAGGTGATAAGGGTAATCCAAGGAGAACCACTAAGAGAGTGACATGTGGCAAGTGAGAGGACATCTCACTTGACCCAAGCTTGTCCAAATCAGTGGGAAAGGAAAAAGAAAAGAGAAAAAGAAAGGGAGAGCTTATAGAGAGAAGCTCTACCTTCTCTTTAGATTTCTCGGCGATCGGACTGGCTGTTTCAGGAGAAGCAAGAGGGAAAGTTCATCCTCACGGTAAGAGCTTCGGATCGAGACCGGAATCGGGGAGCTTTGAAAAACTCCAAGAGGTAGGAGTTTTTCTTCTACTTGGTTTAGTATTTGACTAAGAGCCATCCTAATGGTTGGTGTATTTTGGGGTCGGAATGGCCGTGCATTTTAGTTCTTAAGATTTTGGACTAAGTGCTGAAATGTTAGGGACTGTTTTAGGATAGTCCGAACTGGATTGTTTTGGGTAATTCTAAGATGAATTGTCGAACCAGTTATTGGCCCATGTGTGTTGTTTGTGGTATTGCTAGAGATGAATAACATGTTGGTTGTGTAATTATGTTAGTATATGCATACTTGATATATTAACATGAATTGGCATGAAAATGACATATTGCATTTCATATGCACGCGGACACCATAGAACACTAGGTGTAACTGCATGACAAGGTTTCGGAGGGTTGACCAATAATTATTTATCGGAGAATGTCCACTACAATATATTGGCGGGTTGTCCACAAATTTATTTATCGGAGTATGTCCACTAATATATATATCGGAGGGTTGTCCACAAGTAAAACATATACCTTTGTTTTGAAAACAATTTTTCATACATGGTACTTCATGTGAAGGAGTCGGTGAGGACTCGAGGCATGGGACGGAGCATGTAGACATTCAAGTAGGGATATGCATGATTTACTTGAATGTTTTCGTGGTTGCCATTGTATGAGCGCTTAGGTGGGGAGTAACTCATGTAGGAAAATTTAACTACTGGGCATTACTCACCCCGTCATAGGAAAATAATTTTGAGGTACGGGGAGGTGCATCGGGTGACGAAGCTCATCCGAGGCCTTAGTGGCTGAGTAAAGGCCAAATTAGGCCTCGTTTTTTCAGACGTATAAATTGGCGGGTGAAACCCTATTTTTGTAATTGTAATTGAAGGACAAAGAGTTGTAATTAAACTCGTTTTTGTATGATAATTACATTTTGACAAGTTTTCTAGGTTCCAGTAGTCTTTGTAGTAATAAGGCTAATTTATGTTGATTTTAGAATATGTCGAAAAAAAAAAAAAGGGCAGTGGGATCAATGGTGGCTACCGTCATTTCCGCTTTATGTCATGACACCGCAAAGGGTTTCTGAGACAAGAGGGTGCGGCGCACACGTAGCGCCGTTTTCACAGATGACAGAGGGACCCGGAAGGCGGCGCATCAGACAAGGGCGGCTGTCACGGCAGACCTTCCTAGTTTCTATCACAACAGTAGAATTCTTTGGCTGCGATGTATTGGCTTACCCCAGGCCGCGACAGGGGTTTTTAGTGTCGCGACAAGGCGCGGCGCTTGAGGTATTTTTGGTGTCACATACGACCTTTTGTGGGTCGCGGATGGCTACACTTCAATGCAAAATCAAGTCTATCGCGAATGTGGTTGGTCAAGCTGCGTCGCGAATACGCCTTTCGGGTGTCGCGATAGGCTACGTGGTGCCTGGATCGAGCGCGTGACATAGTTCACGATGCGAGTCTCACGCGCGCGACAGACAATGTCGCGCTTTTGTGGCACCGCAGACCGCGGTCGTGGAATTATTTGAAACTACGCTACCTTGCAATCGCTCATAAACATTGTTCATGTGCACTGTTTAAAAAAAAAAAGAGTACAAAATGACCCGCAGGAATTAGGGCATCACACTTTGCTGGGCTCGTCGACGAAACACTCTTCGTGATACTCGGCGCTTCTTTAGATGTCTAAGTGAGTGATGCCCTGTTCAAGGAAGATGAGGATAGAAAGTAGAGGCTAGTATTTTTCGTTAGCAAGTCCCAGCTAACGCTGTAAACTCGACATGTACTCCACCTCGAAAGGTGTAGCATTAGCCTCAGTGGTAGCAACCGAAGAAGCTCGCCTGAGTACTCTCCAAGCACATCCCATTGTCGTGCTAACTAACCTTCCTCTACTAAGCACCATTCATAAGCCTGACTTGTTCGGGAGTGCGGCGACGGGCAATTGAATCGAGCGACCCTAAGATTCGCACAAGCTAAGATCGATAAAAAGATGTGTTCTGAAGAGATTTTCTAGTGGAAATCTCTAATCCGGGTGAGCCAAGGCGAAATTTCACCGGGTGGACCTCACGTAGATCGCATCTTGGCAAAACCGCCAGACGCTTGTAACTTAAATTTCAAACGGGGAGAAAATTTGAGCGTTTATCCGCTTAGTTTCAGCGCTCCAACAACGAATTAGAATATTATGCCATCCTAGCTTAATAACTAGCAAATTATTGTGTCACCGACAAGCTTGTTTTAGATCCGCCAAGTGATTCTCGCTGGTGGTAGGCAAGGAATGAAAAATATGAGTCGTGAGACCGACCAAGCAAAGTACGTGATCCCCGGTTGGCAACGTCAGTAGTTTTTCACTGAAGCTCGAAGACATCACTGGGAGATCAATGAGAAAGCGATGCCTTGGCCAGCCAGAGTCGCTTCTCTTCGATAATGCAGAAATGTGTTGTTCCTACCAATTTATTATCAGCTGAATTCTTCAATTATCACTACCCAAGTAAGTCAAGTGGACGAGGTCTCCCCTTCCTGGATAGACAACACGGGAGAACTCCCAAACAAAAGGAACAAAGCTCACATGATCCAAATCAAGTCAACAAAGTTCTCTTGGTTAATGAGCAAAATTGCTTAAATGAATTCCTTAGACGGACTGCACTAAAGTGCTTAACTACATAATAGGGACAATATGTATTGGATGAACTCGCATGGTGCGGACATGTGGTAATCATCCGGAAGTGCGTAATATCGCAATACGCAGCCCACACTCAGGGGTATTATTGGTCAACCATGAGATCTGACGCCGTCGACTACGTACGAAAGTGTGATCGATGCCAACGACTAGCCCTTGTCTTGAGATCACCAAATTTAATTTAATTCCCCATTACGGTGCCCTCGCCTTCGCCAATGGGGAATTGACATAGTCGCCGCCTCTACCGCCGCTCGAAAAATTGTTGCTGGTAGCCATTGATTATTTCAAAGTGGATAGAGGTCGAGGCTTTCGCATCGATTAAAGATAAGGATGTCACTTAGTTCATCTGAAAGAATATTGTTTGCCGATTCGATATACCCCGATCAATTATATCAGACAAGGAGCCTCAATTTGATAGCCGGGCATATAGGAACTTTTGCCAGGAATTGAAAATAAAGAATCTATACTCCACTTCGCGGTATCCGCAGAGTAACGGCCAAGCAGAAGCTTCTAATAAAACCCTGTTGACCGCCTTAAAGAAACGGTTAGACTCATCTAAAGGCAAATGGGTGGATGAACTCCCTGGGGTGCTTTGGGCCTATAGAACGACAGCCCACCGACCAACCGATATATCCCCCTTCGCGCTCACTTATGGAATGGAGGCTATAGTCCCAACAGAAATTGGCATGCCCACGCTCCGAACTGATTTACCCAAGTAGTCAAATGCTGAATCTATGATTAAAAACCTAGACACGGTAGACGAATTGCCCGAAGCAGCAATTGTGCAGATAACATCATACCACAGCAGGCTAGCAAACCTATACAACAGACGTGTGGAACCCTGAATGTTTTAGCCAGGGGACTTAGTCCAAAGAAAAGTTTTCGAGAACACAACCGATCCGTTAGCCGGAAAATTCTAGCCAAACTAGGAGGGACCTATATATCAGAATAGCAATGGTGAATCCGGTCAGATGCATTGCATAAACGATAGATGGGACACCTATACCTAGAATGTGGAATGTTATGCACCTTAAAAGGTACTATCAATAAAGAACGATTCAATTTCTAACCATGTTCCCGTCTCAATTTTTTACAAAGTCCAAGTAAGGTCAGATGTCCCACCGCCCAAAGGTGGCTGATGCCTAATTGGTCTATTAAGAAGTCCGGTAAGGTTGATGTCATACCGCCTAAGCATGGTTGATGCCCAGCTGGTTCATTACAAAGCCCAGGTAAGGTTGATGTCCTACCGGCCCAATATGGTTGATGCCCAACTGGTTCATTACAAAGTCCGGGTAAGGTTGATGTGTCCCACGACCCGCATGGTTGATGCCCAACTGGTTCATTACTAAGTCCAGGTAAGGTTGATGTCCTACCGGCCTAGTATGGTTGATGCCCAACTGGTTCATTACAAAGCCTGGGTAAGGTTGATGTCCTATCGGCCATGTCACACCCCCAACCCCCGCCTAGGCGGATGAAGGGAGCGCAAAACTATACTAGGACTCTTTACTTGCTTTTTTCAGACATTGGTGGGTTTAAGTCTTATAACTTAATCAAAATGTCATATACAAAGATACAAAATAAAACTACTAATTAGTGGTGTTTACAAGTGTCAATACATACAAATTAAGGATTTACTACATATACATATACAAAAACTGCTCATTTACATTTACATAACCGTATATAAAACCTATTGTGATGGACTCTTACTAGTCGGGTTGGCCCAGCACATGCTAAGATCGCTGACGTCCTCCTCTCAGAACACTCTTAAACGGATAAAACTCATGCTAAGCTTAATGCTTAGTAGGAAACATATGATTTATACGTATATACATGCACTAATACTCATTTATAGTAAGCATATAACAGTAACAGATATACAATAGCAGATATCAGAATTTTTCATGAATTCATATAACAACCGTATACGCGTACTTATACTTATAGCAGACATATACTTGTTCAGATCTTCCTTAGAAGTTATAGAGCTTATACTTGTACGGAGGTACCCGTACGTACTATAGAGCTTATACTTGTACAAAGGTACCCGTAGGTACTACAGAGCTTATACTTGTACAGAGGTACCTGGAGGTACATTCAGAGTAGAACAATGTACATTACTTTATTCTTATTTGTTATTCGACTTTAACATATAACTCATTAATTACCTAAACCAGCAGAATAAAGAAATGAGTAGACATAATACACAGCACCAAGGTACCTGGCAGTAATCGAGGTGCCGTAGCACGTGCAGAGGGTCAAGCACCGATAGAGAGGCTCGCCGCACTAATTAGAGATTACCAAAGTACTAAATGTGCCAAGACGGCCGTATAGAGTCATTGCCTCACTAATTGTAGAGACAGCATTATACGCGGCTTGCCCAATGCACAGAGGTGCCATGTCATTCAATATCCGGTCTTAGGCAGTCCTACAATTATATGTGTTCAGGAACTTACTATCTTATCATCTGTGGCATTAAGCTTGCTTAAAATCAAATCCTGCCGAGGCGACGATGTACTAGCCTAATTTTCCTTTACCTTACAAACATGAATGGACCATTTCATACACTTATAGAGTCTTCATTAGTTCAATAGACAAGTCCTCGGAATAACAGAATAGCAAAACATAACAAAAACACATGTTTGTGAACAGTACTACGCCACGACATAGCACTACTACACTACAACGTAGGCCTTCACCGAGGCGTAGCAAACTCGAGGCTCATCCAAGCCCTCCTCTGGCCGCACCGCTGCGTGGGATCCCTACGGCGCAGCGTAGGACCCCGAAATTTTCTAGATTTGCTGATTTCGTCCATTTTTCTAGAAATCCAACCAAAAACCCTAAAATAATCCAAAAGCATCACCGAAAACAACTCCCAAATGGTTCATAACCCAAACATAAACACAAGAGGGGAAGTTAAGAGGATTTCTAACACCCAACAAAGATTCACCTTAAACACCTCAAGTCCTAGCTCAAGGAGGAATTTCATACACCCAAGCAAATGACCTACATGAATCCCCACAAATCCATAAAAATCCTCATTTCCAAGCTTATCTATACATATTCCTACAAGTTCCAACCCAACAACTTCCACAAACACTTGTAATGGTGGGTTAGAACTTCTCATAGCCAAACCCTTGACAAAGAATCCAAGAATCCATACAAAAGTTCACAAATCCATACAAAACCATAACAATCTATACAAATCCATACTAATCCATACCTTTCTTGGCTTTCTTTCTCTTCTTCTTCTTCTTATTCTTCTCTCTCTGTCTACGTTTTTTGCTCTCCAAATATCCCCAAAATGAGAGACCCTAATTGGTCTTATCCCAATTTGGTCAAATTTTCCTTTTATTACCCTTTAGCCCTCAAACTCCCTTCTATTTGCACCACAACTTATGCCATTTCTATTATAGCATATTATCTTCTTATATTATGGCTTTTGTGTCCCATTTGACAAGTTACAAATTTATCTCTGCTTATTTCCTGGGTTTCGCCACGCTTTGAATTTAAATTACTTAAAATTTCAAATTATACCTACAAAATACCCTAAACATGTTGAAACGACTAGGTATATTTTCTGGGGTGTTACAAGCCTGCATGGCCGATGCCCACCGTTCATTACAAAGTCCGTAAGGTTGATGTTCTACCGCCCAAGATATTGATGTCCGGCCTAGTTCATTATGAAGTCCTCGTATGTTGATGTCCCACCGCCCAATATGGTTAATTCCTAGTCATATATCTCAAAGCCCTGCAAGGAAGCGCAGGGAAGAGGGGCCACCGAACTCGCACGGAGTGTTCATTCGTCGATCTATATCCTACTAAAGGTACATCTTTTCTTACCCAGCTAAATTAGCTTAATTATGTGATTCGATAACAATAAAGCACCCACATCAGATTAGTAAACAACACATGCTTTATTACTGATAACAACACATGCTTTTTTATTGAGCCTGGTTTCAAAACAACTAAAACCAGGGCAAAACATGGGTGAAGGAACAAGGCTCATCGAGCAATCACAAAACATAACCCAGAAACATCATGCTCCTCACTCTCCCTGGTTACTCTAAGCGGAGAAAACATGCTCGTTACTTGGCCCAACCTTGGCGGCAAAGAGATGCTCGCCCGCCTCGCTATTATCGATCTCAAG
>JAEQBH010003548.1:0-192886 GCA_016808115.1 Tetrastigma voinierianum
TCTTATAAATGAATCAAAATATCGCTATCACGAATCTAAAATATTACCACTTGTGTGGTGTTTCTGATCAAATACATACGATCTTGAGTCCATTACATATACATATTAAAAGCGTATTTACATTTTACATCATCGAGAGCGCACAACCTGTTGTGGTGGACTCCTACTAGTATGTTGGCCCAACGATTATGCGGAGATGTGAACATCTTCTCCCATGCACGGTTAAAAACCGTGCTAAGCTTCGCTTAGTGGAAACATATGACTTATATATGCTGCGTACGTTGTCACGAGCATGCAAATTGGCATATAACAATAACCGAGATATCGATAGCGAGATATCGGGATGTTTATGAATTCATATAGTAAACTTATACATATTCTTGGACTTATAGAAGACTTACATACTTGTGTGCATCCAGACTTGTTCGGATCTCAGTAAGGGATGCAGACTTATACATATACGAAGGTACGTAATTGCTAAATTACATGCCTCTGGTGCAGAAATCGCTGCCGAGTCTATCTTATCTGGAGGTACACGTAAGTATTACGAAGTCTACCTATCTGGAGGTGCCATGATTACCTCTAGTCATCTATCTGGAGGTAATGCGTAGGTACTACGAGGCTTGTATCTGGTACGAAGTGGTGAGTACTCACAGTCGGAATGATGTACATTACTTTACTTTTATTCAATATTCAGACTTTTATCATATAACTGGTGGATTACCTATCATATAATTGTTGGGTTCTTATCCTTATAAGCTGTTGATTACCTGTCATTATAACTATTGGAGTTCACGATAGATCATTACTCTTGTTAGGTTCTTATCATATAACTATTGGATTTTCATACGTATAACTTGTTTGCCTTTTTGTTATACGGTCGAAGCCTCGATTTAACACCTCTACGGAGTCTTACAACTTTCTGTGGCCATGTCAAATTGAATTTGAGTTTCTTTAAAAAAATAAAAGCGGTTTAATGTTAAGATTATGAATGGGTTTAGTCTATGACCTTTTGCAAGTGCTCCTGAGAGTCATACAAGTAGTAAAACAATGGATGTAAGTCGAGATATCATTCCCACGAGAGATTATTGGATTCTCAAAACCAACTACCCAAACTACTCAAGATTCACTTTTCTCGAACCTCAATGATAAAGTTTATCAACTAAAGATTAAGGATAATTGTCTTAAAGATAGCATAGGAGCAGGACATTAAAAATAAGCTAATGAACTTATATACACTATGATTAGTTGGGTGAGATCGGAGTTATATAAAAATGAACACTAATAAGAGAGGAAGTATTGTGAAACGATGATTTGCATTATATCCCATTTAAAACTCTATCCTAAATTTGGATGCGGATTTGTAAGTGCACGTGTACAAGTTGGATTTCTCCTTTTATTCACCAATTAAATATCCCTGTTTCTCTTGAAGACAAGGGTTTAATCAGCTACTTGTATTCAACATATTCTTTATAAGATTTGGGTATTTTTCTTTCTCAATACTTCATACCCATTTCTTGAGACTGCAAATTTCTTACTTCCCAAATAAGGGTTGTTGCAAGACTTCTACAACTTAATTGATGACTCATCCTTTAAATCTAATGGATACTTCCCTTCCCTTGATTAGAGCTCAGCTAACACAGGGTCAAGAGTTTTCCAACATATTAAGGTAAAATCTCTGATGATTTAAATTGATAAATAATCCCCTCCAACATCAATTATGAGTGGTAGGTATTTATCTAAGTGAACTCGAATAATAGTTCTTCAATAATGGTCCTAACTATGGCCTTGATCAGGAGTCCACGTTATTTGCCTAGTCAACTTGCATGAATACAAAGTGAGATGCCGGGTTCTTGACCGCTTTGCTAGAAAGTGGGCGGGAGTCTCCTTTGTACGGGGAGCCCTACCCAAATACATAGCGTATATACTTTTGTCCCCCAAACGGTCACGATATATCCATCACATGAGTAAAAGCGGCAGCTTGGGCTCATAAACGGTACTCATAGCAATATCACGTAAAACATACTGACTATGTCCAATAGTTACAGAGTTAATAATTTACTCTATACAACACATATATCAAAATTAGAGGAATTCTAATACATGTGAAAATCATCAAAGCCATAACCGGCTTTCTTCACAGCCTGGATCTGGATGAGCCGTCCCCTACATATAGCTCCTGTGCACGTAAAAATAATATCCCTCGGCAATTGAGCTAATGCTCGATGGTGGAATCGCCACTAAGTAGGCACTCTCTACCTAAGTGCGGTGCAATGTTCCAAAATAAACACACATTCAAACGGAAATGCATGATCTATGAATGTCACAACTCATCATCTCGTGCTAGAGGTCCTCACTCCTCACACTCGCTTAAGTCTCGTATGAGGAGTATTTTGTTTGTTTGTGGACAACCCCTCAGGTGAATATATATCAATTGGGCGTCTCAGGCGATTGATGTATTATGGACTACCCTCGATGTACCTCAATTGGGCCGTCTCAGACGATTGATGTCTAGTTTGGACTACCCTCTAGATAATTAACATTTTAGACAACCCTCTGAACCATTTCTCCTAGACTCATCTCTCATGTACTCCCTCCCACATAGTCTTTGGAATTGTTCAGTGCATATGGAATGCGTGTATCACGATTCAATCTGAGTCTAGGTACATGTAAATATATAAACATTCATATATTTACAAAACATTCAATTCACACAATCATGTCATGTAAATTCTTATTTCATCGTCAAAATTACTTCATGGGCTAATGATCAAACATGAGCAATTTAACTTGGATGACTCGATCAAGCAGTTTTCATAGCGAAAATATATTTTTCGGTATCGTACATTTTATGAGCGGTAAAACCACTAGGGTTTACGGTTCCGTCACTCATCAATTCATCGGTTCACTTTGTGAACCGCATTTCCATGACCATTCCGGCCTCATCGAGCTTGATACATGATATATCTGAAATTTCAAGATTTAACAACCCAAATCAGCCTTGGCGATCCAGGTACTCCATTTGGTGTTCCCGAAATTATATCAATTCGATCGAGTTTGGGACGATCCATGACCTCACGGCCTTATTCGACTCAAACATTTACAATGTTCTTAAACAAAGAGTAAGACGCAAGTAGGGAGAAACCCTTACC
This sequence comes from Tetrastigma voinierianum, assembly GCA_016808115.1. Lineage (NCBI taxonomy): Eukaryota > Viridiplantae > Streptophyta > Magnoliopsida > Vitales > Vitaceae > Tetrastigma > Tetrastigma voinierianum. The sequence goes on from JAEQBH010003548.1 coordinate 3,153, forward strand.
TCTCGGAGTTTGAAAACTCCTAATCCGTTATTATCCAGTGCTTTGCTCGCGTGAAGCGGCTTTCCCTTCTTGTCAGAGAAGGCGTCGCGGTCGGATCGCCTACACTTCTAGAGAGAAGGTGGACGTTCTCTCTCTAGAAAATGCCATTTTCAGTTTCTGTTAAGAAAAATCCCCTCCTTTCACGTTTTCTCCTCTTCGATTTGAAGATAGTATTATTAAATATTTTGGCATTATTATCATTTAAATCAAATCTATAATGCCATCTATGTCCTTCTTTTCAGTTTGATATTGGTACTATCTCGACCATCCAAATTCATCATTTCTCTACTCATGCCCACTTATGGCACATGAGTACATGTTATATGTGACTTCGTTGCATCAAAAATCATTTCTGGTAAAACCGAACCGCGATCTTGCTCGAAAAACGTGTCAACTCCGATTGTCACCGAATTCGAAATTTTACGTGCTGGCCGATTGTGAGGGCGATTCCAGCGGTGTCGGTTTCGTCGTCGAGATCACAGAGAATAAATTCTGGATTTTAACCGAAATAACAATTTTTTAACGAAATTACGATTTTGCCATTTTCCATAAATTGGAATTTCTCAGGTCTTACATTCTCCCCTCCTTAAAAGGAATTTCGTCCCAAAATTCAGGACAATTACAATCACTCACATGCATATGCAATGTGCACTCTACCATGCATGTAAACAGTCATTTAAATCTTAAACGACTAAACCACGTACCTTCATCCCTAAACAAGAAGGGATAGGTGGCCCGCATCATGTCCTCGCGTTCCCACGTTGACTCCTCCACTCCATAGTGCCGCCATAGCACTCTCACTAGCCTCACGGTCTTGCGTCGCAAAACACAGTCCACGGTATCAAAATACCTGTGGTCCTCCTCGAAAGGTCCTAGCGTCAAGTGTTAACCTTAATACATCCCCCGATCCACCACATGAAGGCTGGATCTGGACTATACTTCAGACATGGAAGCGTGAAATACCTCATTAGACACCTATCATCTTTGTAGGCGGTATGTACTTAGGTGCGCAATAGTGCCCTACCTCTCGAGTACCTCGAAGGTCGATAAATCTATGGCTTGGCCCATTGCTTATAGGAACTGACCACCCCTCTCTTAGGCATCACCTTCAAAGAAGACATGATCTCAACCTCGAACTCTAGGGGTTGGCGTCGCCCATCGACATAAGCTAACCTGACTCTGAGCCCTTGAGAAAACTATTTGTCGTATCAAGGCTCGCATACCGGAGGTGTCTCTGTCGGGAATCGGAGATGAGTGGTGAACTCTCTCACCTCGGTCCAACAATAACGGTGATCTACATGGCCTCCCTATACAATGTCTCATATGGTGCCATTAAGTATACTACTTTGATAACTATTGTTGTGGCGAATTCCACTAAGAAATTTTCACTCTATCCTTAAGACTCGGACGTATGCTCATGACGTGTCACTAACACATGTATATAATCCAGCACAGCCATCAACCCTACACGCCACTTCTGGCACAGTGTGTAGCCGACCTTCCCAAGGTCACAATCATGACAATCAATGGACCGTCAACTAGTCCATGTCATGAATGACATCCATATCACAGAGCCGCTATGGTACCGTGACCGCAATCTGATTTCAAAGGGTATCAAATCTCAGTCACTCTCGGCTCTGTCACTCGACTCTAAGTCTATAACCCTAACCTTATGTTTTCATCTCGATTAACATAACTCTTCATTACACTTGAGCCTCTCACATTCCCTGAATCAAACTATGAGTCTTCATTGGACGTAGTCCTAAAAAGCAAGGCTTCAGCCAGCCTCACGAAAGTGGTGAATGGCCGTCTTGTGCACCCACACCCAACTCGGCGCAATGTTCTTTGTACTACAGAGCATAATAATGCCATACTGTGACACCCTATCCTGGGGTCCACCATGAGCAGAATCTCGGAGATCACTCACTCATAATCCCGACCTATCAGGTCAACTCTCACCCTACATCCTAGGGAAGAACATCAATACCTGGCTTCTCCAAAGGCCTTAACCTCTAAGCCTAAATCCTAGGCCGTGTCGGGTATGACAACCCGGCTAAGGTCCCAATTACTAACAATTCGATGGTTTGTCGACTCATGTGTCAAGCACGACATCATGACCAATATGTCTACCACCCTAAGGTCCACTCGCTTCCGTTCTTGTGACTGATCGTCCGCTTCGACCCACTCTAGCCCCTCGGCCTATACGTATTCTTCGGAAGTGCTTGTATAACACCAAGCTGAAGCGGTTCCTCGACCAGAGTACTAGGGTGTGGAGGAATGAAACGTATACTCTCTGTTCTACAACTAAGCGGGACTCTGTTGTCCCTGAAGCCACAGGATCCACGTCTTTGGGGCGATCGAGGTCTCGCGTGCCGATCCATTGCGGTCACGAAGGCTAGTGTGAAGCGAAATCTTACGCCTCTTCCCACGAACTAGAAGAAGGTTGATCCTCCCTCTTGCTACTGTACCGCATCACAGTGCTCAGGAGCATCCTCGATCTCTCTATGGTCGGCGGAGTCCCGACCATGAGTCCCGTGTCGGTAGGCGAAATCTATGATGCGCCCCGAATGGACAGCTTAGGCCGATCTCGAATCTCTGTAATACCCGGCCAATCGAAACTACGTATCACCGAAGATTGACATTCGGTCTCTCGACTCATCACTTGCCTCAACCTTCTACGAGTCGGCTAACACTCCCGATGCGACACCCGCGTGTCCAAAATCTCACCTCGAGTAAGCGAAACTTCGCACTTACTAAACTTAGCGTACAGGCGGTGGTGTCTCGATGGCTTGTAACACAATCCTCAAGTGATACTCATGCTCCCACTCACATTGGGAGTATGCAAAATGTCATCCACGAAGACTCTGACAAAGCCCAGTCTGAATGAGGTTGGAATACCACCGCATGCATGAGATCATGAATCTTCTTTGACCGTGAATCTGAGGCATCACCGTAAACTCAAGAGAAGTGCCCATAGCAGCGTCTAAACGTTGTCTTAGGGATATCTATCTCCCTAACCCTCGGTACGATGGTAACCAGTGTGAAGGTCTATCTTGGAGTAGACTCGCGCTCCTCCCAGCTGGTCGAACAATCATCGATCCTCGCGAAAGTGGATTCTTGATCGTAACCTGTTCAACTGTCGGTAATCAATGCACATTCGAAGGGTCTTGTCCTTCTTTTTCTCCAAGCAGCGGAGGCGCCCCATGGTGAAGTGCTCGTGCAATGAACCCTTGTCGATAGCTCTGTGGCTGGACTGCGAGTTCCTGCTGACTCAGCGAAGTGCCATCTATCTTGAAGTCGTAGAGATGGTTGAAGTCTGGGGGTGTAACTCGATACCGAAGTCTACTACCCTCACGTGGAGTAAATCCGGGGTGGCCTCATCACGGAAAAACATCCATACTCGCATACTACCGAGGTAGATCTGATGCGGTCTCCTCGATCTCGGGGAGTAAGGCTCGCTAACTGACCGTAGTGTCCACGACACTTGGACTCGTATGCATGCGGGGCCCGAATATCATCACTTGTCCTGAAATACCACCACAGTGCGTCTGCGTATGAAGTGCCTCTCTGGTTCTGTCGATGCGACCACAGTAAGCCACATCGACCAATCCATCCCCTGAATTGACATCGAACTCGACATGTCCGTGATCCTCGGGTCCAACGCAAGTAGAGTCCCGAGATCTCCAACTCATGACCTCGACATATCATCATTATTCTTACCTTAATCCTAGGGAGAACTCACATACAAAGGCTCCTCTAAGGTCTCAAGAGGTCCTTGCCCATTTCACCGGACTTGGGCTCACTCTAAATTTGGAACATATTTAGTCTAATCTGGTAGTGTAAGCTGGTAATTTCCATAACCTCACAACACCTTTTAAGTCTGTGAACCAATGAGTGCGCACCGTGGATCTCCTCCCCCATGTGAATGTCGGAGGATGATGCGCCTCGCCTGCAGGTTACTAGGATCTTCACGACTACCTTTATGCTAGCACAATGCGATAGCGGCCGTGCAGCGCACCTACGGCCTCGACAGGTGCAACCCCATCTAATCTTGGTGGTGCGACCCAGGTACCACATGTAGACGCCCTCGTCTCGTCTCGACTAATATCACGTGTTTCCAATGGCAACGAGAATCATTTAATTTTCATTTCAGTCTAATTAGCAATGCACAGTGCGAATTACTAATAGACTTGACAATACCATGAGCCCGACTTAGTTCATTTCTAAGTGGTATTAAATTCCAACCACCCACTTCATTTATTTCACTAAATTCTAAGCTTTCTTGTTCATTTAATTATCCAAATCCCTAAGGTCCATAGTTACTAACCTCGGCATTCACATTTTCCTATACACATTACACCATGCATGGTTTCCCTGTAATATGTATTTATCCACAATTCCGAATGGTAGTTAAATACAATGTGATTATCTACAGGCATAAGCAATGAGACACTATTCCTTACACATAACTTCGGTGTATACACATTGTCCTTGCATTTACGAGTAATGCAAAGGAATCAATTTGCATTTAAATATTGTTTCAACAAAAATTTATTTTCGAAAATTTCATTTTTGAAAATTTTATTTTCAATTTTGTCTAATTTTATTTGATTTGATTTTATTTCATTTTTTCAAAAAAAAAAAATTTTTTTTTGAAATTTGCAATTCCTGGTGGCCAGTTAGATCCTTTGTTCATAGATCCAATGTTCACCCCGATTCTTGTTCATTGATTAATGTTCATTGATTACTGTTCACAGATTAATGTTCACTGATTAATGTTCATCGATTAACGTAGGCGACCTAAGTTGCATCTGATAATTGTATTGCAATACAATTCCTACTTGCAATATGCTTTTCATGACCTTTGTTTGCAATACACTTGGTTGACTTGCAATACAACTCTCCTTCTAGCCCTTCAAGTCACAATACAATACATGTATTGCAGCCACAATTTTTCCCTTTGCACACCTCTATATTAACGATACAATTTTCCTTCTCTTGCAATACAATTCCACAGCGACGCTCATAGTTTGCAGTGGTGCCTCTGTTATGATGCCTTGATAAGCCTTATATGCAATACAATTCTCTACCCCACCAAGCTATATCACAATACAATTTGAAGCGATAGCCCCGAACCGTTCTACTTCTTGACGAATATATATATATTTTTAAAGCTATTTGGAAAATCACCCAAAATACATATATACATTTTTACTTTATGCTATTGAAAAGCTCAAAAAACATAAGTATACATTTTTTTTTTCTTCAGAACATCAAATAAATTTAAAAAAAATTTATTTTCTTTGATTTTCTTCAGTTTTTTTTTTCAAACTACCAAACACCTTAGAAAATGATTTTCTTCACTTCATCATTTTTTTTTCATTGATCTGCTACTGGAGACACAAAAAAAAAATACTTTTCCATTTTTTTCTCCAGTACACCTAAATAAATTTATTAAATTTATTTTATCCTGAAAATTTTCTTCTTTTACCTTGTAAAAACTAAAACCAAATTTTTCTCCTCGTATATATTTTTCATTCTCCATCAGTAGCCTTCCTTGCTACCTCTACATGCAATAACTTAAATACTGCATCCACACAACTCAAAACTTTTATGAGTTCAACTATAAAATTTATTAAAATTTTATTTCCTTTTTCCCAAATAAATTTATTATAATTTATTTAATTTATTTTCCTTTTCCAGTTTTACTAACTGTAAAACTCCACACTTTTCCTACACACTATGTGCTAATCACCAAGCACACAAACCACACAAACCAATCACAATACATAACCATTCATGTTATGCATATTTTTTCACACAACCATTCATCAAATCACACAAAACACACCAAACACATGCATGCGGTGTCCTAGTCTTGTCCCGTGATTTTCTAGGTAATCAGCCACCTAAGCTCAACATCGGGCCACACCAAGTGGTGATGTTCTTACGACTATGGCTAGACGGCCTGTCTCTAGGTTTTCATATGCCTATACTCTGCATCAAACCACCCAAGTGGTGATGGATACCCAAACACGAGTTCCATAGTCGTATACCTAGCTCGACCTGGGTTGTGGCGGCCCAATCACGAGGGGGTCCGTTGACTACCCGTCAACCGCGGAATATAAGTGGATGTCGGGTTACCAGCGCCACTAGAAAATCGAATGGAGTCTCCTTTGTCTGGGGGCTACAAATCTATAAATTGCATATCTTGTCCCAAATGATTGCAATATATCCATCACATGAGTAAACGGCCATAGGCCCATGTGGTGCTCTTAACAATATCGTAAAACATACCAATGTAATCGTAGTTCAAGTTATCTTATCCTGCCCATAATAAATAGGAAATTAATACATGAAATCATCAGATCTGCAATAGACTCTTCATTGAGTCTCTAGTTGAATATCGATCCCTCATGTATAACATCTAAATAATATCCTCGACGGTGAGCTAATGCCAGAAATTGGAATCGCCTGAAGTGGGCTACTCCCCTCTAAGTGCCGGTGCAATGTTCCAAAATAAACACACATTCAAGCAAATGCATGATCCTCTTGAATGTCACTCATCATCATTGCAGAGTCCTCACCGACTCCCTCACTCGCTAAGCCTACGTATGAGAATTATTATTTTGTTTGTTTGTGGACAACCCTCCGATGTATATATATTGGTGGGCGCGTCTCCGGTGATGTATTTGTGGACTACCCTCCGATGTATATCAAATTGGGGCGTCTTAGATGATTGATATTTTTAGTTTGGACTACTCCCGATAATTAACATTTTTAGACAACCCTTCGAACCATTTTTCTCTAGACTCATCCTCATGTACTCACTCACATAGTCCCTAGAATTGTTCCGGTGCATATGGAATGCGTATGCGGTCCGTCTGATTTAATTCAGCATGTAAATATATAAGCATGCATTATATTTACAAAGCATTCGGTCAGCATGATAAATATGTGTAAATTCTCATTTCATACATCAAAATTAGCTCACTTGGGCTAATGATCAAACACGAGCAATTGACTTGAATCACTTTCGATCAAACAATTTTCACACAAAAATATATTTTAGATGTATATTTCTAACAAACGGTAAAACCCTAGGGTTTACGGTTCCCATCACTCATCAATTTATCGGTTCACTTTGAACGCATTTTCATATTCGACCTCATCGACAATACATGGTTTAATACAAAATTTCAAGATTTAACAACCCAAATCAGCCGTGGCAATCATGGCTGCTCCATTTGGTGTTCCAAAAATTATATCAATTCGGTCCCAAGGTTTGGGACCGATCAAACGGCCCCTCACGGCCTCATTCGACTCAAACATTTACAATGTTCTTAAACAAAGAGTAAGACGCAAGTAGGGAGAAACCCTTACCTCTCGGAGTTTGAGAAAACTCCTTAAATCCGGTATCCAAGCGTAGCCTGCTTCGCGTAGAGCAGCTTTCCTTCTTGTCCCGAAGACTGCCGACAGTCGGATCACCTACACTTCTAGAGAGAAGGTGGACGTTCTCTCTCTAGAAAATGCCATTTTCAGTTTCTGTAAGAAAAATCTCCTCCTTTCACGTTTTCTCCTCTTTTCAATTTGAGAAGATGAGCACTATTGACTATTTTGGCATTATTATCATTTAAATCAAATCCTATAATGCCATATATGTCCTTCTTTTCCCAATTTTGATATTCGGCACTATCTCGGTCGTCCAAATTCATCATTTCTCTACTCATGCCACTTATGGCACATGAGTACATGTTATATGTGACTTTCGTCGCATCGAAAATCATTTTACGACACCCGAACCGCAATGCCTCGAAAAACGTGTCAACTCCGATTGTCTCGGTCTCACGAAATTTGCGTGCTAGCTAGATTTGAGCGATTCAACGATGAAATTGGTTTAAATCATAAGATAGAGAATAAATTCCGGATTTTTAACAGAAATAACAATTTTTTAATCGAAATTACGATTTTGCTTTTTCCAGAAATTGGAATTTCTTGGGTCTTGATGCTTATACCCACAATTAGAATGTTCCTAACTCTCAAGAATCACCATCTCTGTGGTACTCAAAGGGCCTCCTGGAAATCAGAGCAGGATACAATCCTTGGACGGGTATTCGAAACTACTATTAGGAATAATTACATAAAAAAAAAACACATAAATCAAATAAATCCTCCCCAAATTCAAGGTACTTCCTTCTAATTTATGCGGGAAAGACTATAACTAACAATAGAATTCAGAGCTAGTGAAAACTGGCTTTTGAAAAGCGCATTACAATCGAGCAATGGAGCGATAAATTACACCCCGCTGCGGTTGCGATAAAGCGAAAAGCGAATTCTAGAAATTGTTTAGACTTCGTGAGCTTCGAGTGATATTTGTAAAAGTGGCTCATTTCTTCGACTTCAACATTCTAACATATCGGTTCGAGATCAAAAATGAAAGAAAAAAATCTATTCGAAAAGTATACAATGAGTTTTCTTCTTCCCCAGTTCTGGGTTCTAAAAAGAAAAACTGCTTTACTAAAACTGTTTACGCCTATTTATAACTTTGAAATTGGGCACGATTCAAGGCTCGGTGAGATTTCTAAAATCAATGGCCCGACTCACTTTGTGTTGGGTGCGACTTCAAAAGCAGCCGGCGGCGTAAAATCCTGGTTTGGTTTGTCAGAATCACAGCCGTGACCTCGAAGCGGATTGCAACTTTCTTTCACTTGTTCTTATAATTGATGAACTGCGACTTGATGTTCTCGGTCGTGACCTGGTTTCTTCAGTTGCCTTTGATTAGTGGTCGCGACATGAATTCTTTGTCGTGACCATGTTAGTTGTTAGTAGTGAGACCTGTGGTTGCGACCTCCCTTTTCTTGTTTCGGGAATTGGTGTGACCTCCCGATTAAATCTTAAACCTCCTCTCTTTGCCTTTCTTTGTATTTATGTGTCGCGACCTCGGTCGATGTTGCGAACCTCATTTATGTTGTCATCCTCTTTGCTTCTTGGTCACAGCTTCTCTTTCATGTTGCAACATCCTTCAGTTGTCTTGAACTTTCAAACAGGTCGTGACTAGCTGTCGATGCACTTTGTTTTCTTGTCAGCGGCGTGGACATTGGAGTCACGACCAAGTATTTTCTTTAATCACTTCAATTCTTGTCAGCGGCCTCTGGTATGTCGCGACCATCCCATCTCTTCCTATCCGGTCTAACCTCATTTCTCGGTCTCAACGGTTCCTTTAATTTTTTTCTATTCACGGTATGACATTGTATGCCCCTATTTTGAATATATGTCATGACATCGATTTGATATCGCGACATCAATTCTGTTGCGATTATGTTGATCTTTGTGCGACCATGTTTTGACCCTTGATAAATTCTATGTCCGCGACTTGGTTCAGCCGGCGACCTAGCTGTCTTGTTTTCTACTACATTCTATGTCGCGACCTCAAAAGCATGTCGCGACATCAATTCTGCCCATCAAGTCGCAACCTCACTTCTTAGTCATAACATTTTTAACTGTACGGTTCATTCGTATTGTCGCGACATGAATTCCTGGTCGCGACCTAGATTGGTGTCTCCAACTTATATCTTTGTCGCAACCTGAAATTGCCTAGCAGAGACATTGCAAGTCCATTCAACATTACTTTCTGGTCGTGACATTATTTCTTTGTTGCGACCCATGATAATCTTCTTTTAAGTGTCGACCTCAAGCGTATCCGCGATATTATCTTCTTTGAAGTCCCTCTTGTCTTGGTCTCGGCAAGTGCTCTTTTGTCGCAACAACTTTTGTTTGGCTTAGCATTACCTCTAGTCGTGACCTGCATTCTCTATCGTGACTTCAAAACTGATGTGTTACTCAATTACTTGTTGCGACCTTAAAAATTTGTCATAACCAGACTTGTTCTCCTTTGGTGTCGCAACCTCAGAATGGTGTCGCTACATGAAATCCTTCCTTGAAGCTCTTCTTTCTGTCTAAGCAACTTCTCCTTTGTCGCAACAACTTTTCATTCAGCATAGTATGACTTCTGGTCGCGACCTCACGTGGCCATTGAGCTGATTTTGCCGATCCTTGTTGGAATTTTCATTTTGCCAATTATTTAAAATAGAAATTTGGTAAATAGTACATATTTCTACATAAAAACAAGCAATCACATTGTAGAACAATCATAAAATGGACTAAAAAATTCAATGAGTTTTTACTCATCAAATTCCCCGAGCTTAAATTTTGCTTGTCCCCGAGCAAAGAAAAGAAAGATTTGTTTGTCACCGAGCAATTTAACTTTATTTTGAAGGATATTTTCTATTCTCTGACACAATCTTCTCTTATTCCACCCTTGACTTGAGCAAGAAGGTGCAATATCATTTCAAACTTTTGTTTTCAAGCGAAAGGGAATGGTTTTGACCTCACATCCTGAATAATAAATTGATGAAGGCTAAGTAAAGCAGTTCAATCAATAGATCTTGTTAATGAGTGTGTGTAAGGTCTTCTCCTTTTCCTCTTTCTTGTTGAATTAGTTAATCTTTTAGGGATCTCCTTAGGATACTAGTCAAAGTCCCATAAGCTTGTTTTTCATATTGATCTCCACTAATGTAGGTAAATTCAACCTTCAAGATCAAATAGGTCTTTTAGGCTTATAATGTTAGGCTTGGGTAATTGGGTGGACAATTGGAAAATTTTAGGCTGCAAATTACCCAGATTCCATTCTTTCTTTTTGTCTAATGGCCTTCATCTTTCATCCTTTTCCTTCCTTGTAATGTAAACTTCCCCAACTTAGCTTTGTACATCATCTTGGATGTTGTGGCTCCTTTGGTTGCCACCTTGACTTATCGGCTTAGTTCCTTTTAATGGAACTCTTTTCATTTCTCTTTATTTTCAAAGAATTAGAATAGTGCAATGTTTTGTCTTCTTAGGCTTTCTATCACTCTTAGAGAACTTTGGGCTAGCAACTCCCGAGACCCGAGTTGGCATTAGGGTACTAGGTTGAGACACCCCTCTAAAAGCTTAATTGTTAAAGAGATAGGCCCTGAAGACAAAACTTATTCCTTTTCAACTTTTTCTCCTTATCTCTAGTTCTTCAATTTATTTTATTTTTTATATATATTTTATTTTCATCCATCCTTGTAATCCAAAAGAAATATTTTCCCCAAACTTGTTTCTTTACTTGCTGATAAACATCCTTATTATGGCCAGGTAATTTGGGGTTCTTTCTTTGCAGAATTAGTGTAAGGGAGGGATTTTAGGTTTCTAATTGCTGCTATTTGAAGAAATTAGGCATTTTTGGCTCAAAGCATGGAACTAGAGTGTATGTCATTGCATATAATGAGGGTAGGTTTGAAAAGGTTCAAACTTCAAAAGATGGCCTCTATCACTTCCTGATAGTTGTTTTTACTTAAGATTTCGCCTTGGCCAAATGGCCCCAACAAGTTACAGGATGCTGTACCCTTGATTGTGAATCACCCGAAGATGTTCCTAATCCCTCTTAAAGTTTAAGAATTTTTTCTTGACCATGTGCATTGTTTTCAAGATTTGTATTGACTCCTTGTCTATACACACAACTTCAATCATCTTATTTGTTCTTTGGTGTGTACCTTTCCAAGTGCAATTTAAACCTGATTCAAACTAAAACTGCAACTTCTTATTTCAATTCACTAGTTCCTGCTCTTATTTCTCTTATAATGTTGTTTTGGATTTAAACAGTGGTCATTGTGTCATTGTACTAATAAGGCTTGAATACATAGGTCATTTCTTGCAGACAAATAATGAATGACACAAACAACACAATTCACTTAATCAAATCCATGCATCCAAAACAAATCACTTATTATTGTCAGTCAGTGGCTTGTTTACCAATGTATAATTTCTGATTGCAAACTTATTGAAACAACAACACAATTTATTAATTCAAAAGAACACATCACAAGACATTTTCAATGAACCTTTTGAATTTATATTCATGATGATGAAAATGCAGTTAGGAAAAGAAAAGTATAATTATGCTTTCTCGCTCCTCATTTTCTTATAAAAGCTATTGGGTATGATGTTGGGAGGATCTAAGTGAAAAGCTTGCTAAGCATGGGAAATTTGGGAAAAGGTCATATCGAGTGCGTTCTTTCGGAGGGTGTAGGTTCTACCTTGTCAATGGAGATTAAATCATTTGTTAAATCCACAAATCGATCAAGGTGTCTTGTTTTAGACCCGCTCCCGATTCACTTTGTTTTCGGCTCGAAATACAACCCAACATGTCTGATAGATTTTTGTTTATCAAATCTAAACTCTCATGCCAGATTTTTCTTCTATAAACATCATTATCTTCTAGCTCTTTATCTCTGTCTTTCATCAATTTCCCAAACTCCTTGAATTGCTCCTTATACAAGTACTTGAAGGCTTGAATCTTTTTTAGCATGTTACCCTCCATCTCAGCTTCTCTTTTCTTCAAAATGGTAAGCACTTCTTCATCTCTTCTAAACTGGTTGTTGTAGAAGGCTTCCAGACTGGCTTTCATCTTTTCTCCCATTTCCTTTTCTCTTATGTTCATCTCTTCTCTCCATTCTTCCTCTCTTTGTCTTAGAGTCTGCTCGAACAATTGTTCTTTCCTCCTAAATTCAGCTTAGAGCTCTTCTTGGTGGCTGCTATTTTCCCATCTACTCCTTTCTTCCATGTCCTTCTTTATTGCTCTGAGCATTTCCATGATTTCAGTGTTCCCTTTTCCTTTTCTGAAGCTTTCTGCTTACTTAGGGAATTCTCTGTCAAATCAGGATAGGAATGGCTCAATAGGCTCATTCTGAAATGCACCTCTTCTTCTTATTAGAGGATTTTTCTGCAGATAACCCATCTCTGTTATCATTATCCTCGGCGTACTCACTTCCACTTCCACCATCTGTTGTTGCTTTTTATTTCTGGGCCCCTTTGTCACCCCAGTAAGGGTCAGAGGAGATACCTTGGGATAGGTTTCTTCTTCATCCCATAATCCTCTCACCCCAGCGAAAATGCATAGTCTGTCGATTGTTGTTGGGTGAGGGATCGGTCCTCTTTTGTTGCTCAAGTGGTATCCTCTGATCGACTCCTCAAATTAGACTGACATTCATTTTATAATAGCCCTTCAAAAGGGCATATAAAATGATTGCTTCTGATCTCATAGCACTTACCAGATGTTTAGTTAGGAGGATTACTTAAGAGAGGAAGTAGAACGAAACCTTAGCGCTTCCTCGGTGAGGAGCCTCACGTTATGCGTAGTGTGGTTCGCCTTTGTGGCTTCCACTTCCCACAGTCAGCCCGTCGGGAGGTCGATAATCTTCTCATGATTGGGGATCTGCTCTACTAGTTTCTTAAATTTGGAACCATGCTTGAGTTCTTTAGCAGACATCTAGTGCAATTCTTTCTCAAAGAATTTTGGAACTCCTGCTGCTTGTGTCTTCTTTCATCCCACTGTGCCATTTGGCCATGAGAGGGAGTCAGGTTGTGTGTGCCTGGCTTTCAAACCTCTCTTCTCTATAATTTCAGAAAAATGGGAGATTAGCTTCCCAAAACCTCTTTCGCAGACAAAGCCCTTGTTTGCCAACACCTTAGTCCATAAATCCTTTGCTTCTGCAGAGATAAAGTCTCTATCTTCTTTTGATTCCTTAACCCAGTTCCGTTGCATACTCTACGTCTTTGTACTTTCCCTCAATTGGTTCCTCATTTCTAGTTGGGTTTTACGGTTCCTATATTCTACTTGATCACGGTATGAAGTTCGGGTGAACCTTCTTTACTCCTTGTGTTCCTCATGAGTTCGTCAATTATTACGTTTGGAGTGGGAGAAGGGATTTGGTTATCTGCCGTGGATGGGAATTTGAATAGAGCGGTTTTAGGGTTTTGGTAGTCGAAACTAAAGTGGAAAGTTGGGTGGTCTGGTGGATTAAGTTACGGATGAAGTGACTATTGAGTTTCCGATCTTTATAATGAATGGGCTCGAGTCATCATTGTCTTATGGGGCTCATGTGACATTAATATGTCTTTCTGACAGTACTTAACACTTAATGTCAAATTAAGTTGTGACGCCCTAGTAGGTTCAAAACCACAATTTATTGCATTCGAACAATTCGGTATGACCTACCTAAGTTTTGTTGCGACCAGTGGTCGGTGACCCGATAAAGCGATGTCGCGACTGGCTCTGGTCTGCGAGAATATTGATTTCATAAAGGCGAATCAATAGATTTATTCAAGCAAACAAAAATAATCAACCTTCATCATTCAAATATGCAACAAATCAACTCATGAAGCATCGGATTCAATATTGAATGAAAAATAAAAATAAAATTCCCCCCAGTAATCATTCATTCTCCTAAACAATTAATATTAAGCAGAGTATGGTACTTCCACGTAATTCATTGCTGCATATTCTATGAAATCCTAATCCTTCCATTTTTCTCTTTACTGACTTCATTGTCTGAGAATTCAAACAACACAAATAAAATAAAGAGTTTAAGTAAAAGGGAAGCAAAATTCAAAATTAGCTACTTGAACTCATTCCAAACAAGATCAAACTAAAATAGTAAATAAAGTCAAATGCAAAAAATAAAATGAAAAACTCATTAGGTTGCCTCTCACAAAGCGCTGGTTTTGGGTCCTTAGGCTGACTTCTTTGTATGAATTTCTTGTTTTCGACAATTTATTTCCACTTCCTGACTAGGAATCAATCATATTTCTTCCAAGATCTTGCTTTGTGTGACCATTTACTTTAAATTCTTCTCCCGTTACTAGTTTTCAATGTCACTACCCAAGGGTGTACTTGCCCCTTGTGTATAGGGGCCACTCCGATTTTGGTGCCACGGAAAAAGCTTTAGTCTGGAGTTAAATAACAAGACCTGATCTCCTTGCTTGAATTCCCTCCTCAAAATATTTTGATCATGCCATTTCTTTGTCTTGTCCTTGTAAATTATGGCATTATCCTAAGCTTCATTTCTCAGCTCTTTCAATTCATTCAACTGGAGTAGTATTTCTTCTTTAGCAGCTTTGAAGTCAAAATTCAACTTCTTGATGACCCACATAGCTTTGTATTCCAATTCAAGAGGTAGGTGACAAGGTTTACCAAAAACAAGTCTGTATGGGGACATTCCAATGAGAGTTTTATATCTGGGTGCAATGAGCCCACAATGCATGTCAGAAGCTTCAAAACCAATATCTTGCGGAACTCATACTCTTTTCAAGAATTTTTCTTTATCTCCACGTTGGAAATTTCAGCTTGCCCATTTGTTTGAGGATGATAAGACCAAACTCATTATGTGTTTTATTCCATACGTTCATGAGCTTCAACACCTTGTTTGCAAATGTCCCTCCGTCACTAATAAATAGATCACAGGTGTCCCAAATAAGCAAGATATTTGCTGTAGAAATCCTGGCGGCATTAAGCATCATTCTTGGACAAGATGTTGTTTCCATTTGGATACATAATCCGAGCCAGAATTATGTATATATTTCAAAAGAAAATGGAAAAGGCCTGTGAAGTCTATTCCCCATACACAAAATAATTACTTACTGAGGATACCATGTGGAGCACTTCATGCCCTTTGTGATATTCCTATCGCGCACTGATCACAAAGCTTTACATTCAAAACAATCTTTGAAAATAGTAGGCTAATAAAAACCCGATTGGAGAATTTTGTGGGTTGTTTTGTCTCTGCGATGTCATCACGTAAGGTGATGCATGACATTCTTGTAAACCACTGCCTTGTTCACTTTACGGTACACACCTTCGATGATCATATCAACTCCTCTCTTGAATAGTGGGTCATCCTAGATGTAAAACTATTTGTCGGATCCTCGATTTCTTTCCTCTAACGGTAGCTAAATTGGTGGCATCTTCACAGGTGAAAGTTCATAAACATCAACATAGCAAAGTAATTGGAATGACAAGCGAAATAGCGCTCATTTGGAAAGAATTTTACGTACTTCCCATTTCTTCTTCTTTCGGTAGACTTTTCCAACTCTTGGTGATCGACTATCACATTGTCCGCGATATTCATATCCTTGATCTCCCAATCAAATTCCTATAGTAACAAAACCCATCGATCGGTCTTGGCTTGCTTTCTTGGCCATCAAATATTTGATTGTAGCATGATGGGTATGGATAATGACGTGGGACTTAGCTGAACTTTCACATGCAAATACATATCGGTATCCGCAGTAGGCAGTAATTCTCTTGAGCTTCGTTGGGTTTTGTTGGAATAATATATAACCACCCCAAACATTTTGTCGGCTTTACGTCCCATCTGACTCCCATTGCATAGTCACTAACATTGCAATCTCAAATTCCTTGTTCAAGTATGGTTTGGCCCTTGATAGGAGTTTCAACTAATCGTGATTTCCTCAAATGCACATTGGTAGGGACTAATAAAGTAAACTTGGCATCTTTCTCCAGTAATCTTCATAATGAGATCTTGCTATTTTTGAGAAGTCTCTATTAATCTTCTAAAACTAACATATCACAAAAACTCTTATTCCCTTATTTGTTGGTGGCGAGAAGAGTCTTTATAATGTACTGCTTGGTCTACTTCTAGCCTGCTGAAATTCTGCCCCAGTACAATGCCTTCTATTACCATGAAATGGCATTTTCCAATTAAGCTGAGTTCTTGTCACGGCATACGTGAAGTATTGTCCCAAATTACGCAGGCAATGTTGCTTGGATCCATAAGCGTGAAGTCATCCATGAATCTCCATAACCTCACCGCTAAATCACGAGCATAGACATCATCGTCTTTGGAAAGTAAGCGGCGGGAGCGATTATAACAGGCGCATTCTTCTAAAAGCAAAAAGTACCATAAGGGCATGTGAAGATGGTTTCTCTTGGTCCTCAAGTCTCGATAACGGTTATATCAGAATATCCATCAACGAGTGAGGATGTCTGTTAACTTTGTCGACGCCGACCAAATGAAAAGCGAGAAAATGATCTTTTACGGTTGTATTGATTTTCGTAATCATACACACCCTCTCCATCTGTCCCGCAGTTCTTGGCAGGAATCGGTTCATTCCTCTCATTTCGATCACGAGAATCACCCTTCTTAGGAACCACGTAGTTCTTCGCGAGGTTTGATATTGCATAAACAAATCACGCATTTAGCCATTTCATTTTCTTTTCTTAAAACATCTTTCATCACGGGGTTCGGCCTCCTCAGTGTTCCAGCCCGATGTTTTTGCATCTCATCATTGACGAGTTTTGTCCATGCAAATAAGGACTATACCCTTTAGGTCTTGATTGACCGGGAGCAATAGCCTCTTGTATTCCCATAGAATGCGTAGCGTGCGTTGCTTCGATACGAGGTCAATTCAGTTGATATGATTACCGATTTCCCCTTTGCTACACGGTTCTAAGCATATTCGAGATGGTAGGCGGTTCTTTAAAATTAACCATGCACCTCGTTTACAGTTTAGTAACTTTCTTTTTTGGTTGCTTGAATTTTCTTGATTGTTTCATTGAGCTTCAAAGATTGTTTCCCTATTTTGCAAACTAGAATCTGATGATTCTAATCAACACTCAATATCTTGGAAATTCATCTCACTTTCATTGATAGAATGTTGAAGGTTAATCGAGAGATCATTCAAGCGATAGGACTCTTGTTATCTATGCGGTAATTTTACGCATCGACGTAAGTTGTGTCGGCTTTTCTTGAGTTGAAGTGCAGCATTTCCCACCCTTGGGGGTCGACTCACCCTTTTTCACATCAATCAAGGCAGCTCCGGTTAGCACTGGGTCTTCCTAACAACAGAGGGACCTGGTTGTCTTCTTCCATTTTCATAACCACAAAGTCCACAGGGAAGATAAATTTCCCTACCTTGACCAGTACATCTTAAAGAACACCTTCTGGTTGAGCCATGGATTTCCCTACCTTGACCAGTACATCTTAAAGAACACCTTCTGGTTGAGCCATATATCTATCAGCCATCTATAGTATAATTGTTGTTGGGGTAAGTTCCCCTAAACTCAATCTCCATACCTTGATGGGGCATCGAGTTGATGCTAGCTCTGGGGTACATAAGGCTTCTTGATCATAGTATACATTGAGCAAGGAATGAATTGAAAGCGCCGGGATCTTTCAATTTCTTGGTAAGCTTCTTTGAATAAGCACCTTGCAAGTAGCCGGTTAAGTTCACCTTCCTCGACAATCTTCTTCTTCTTGCTTTCAGTATCTCCTTCGAAATTTTGCATAATTTGGCATTTGATTGATTGCCTCTTGCAAAGGAATATTTATTTCTATTTTCTTGAAAATTTCCAAATTTAGAAAAATTGTTCTTCCTTATTTGCTTTACGAATCCTCTGTGAAATGGGATTGCAGGGGGTAAACTTTAACCTTCTCATACATTTACGCTCAAGCCTTTTCTCGTTTGTAGTGTGCACACCTTTTGTTTCTGTAATCTTCTCTGTCTTGCTCCTTCCATTATCTCCTCTAGTTGCTTTCTCTTCTTTTTTATCAGTCTTCTCTTTCTCTTCTGCTCTACTGTTACTCATTTCCTTGCCACTCCTTAGCTGGATTGCCATACAGTCCTTTGTGTTTTAAGTGTCCTTAGAATACATTCTTGTTACGGTTTTGCAAAGTCAGGCCGGTTATGACGTGTTTCCAAGTTCTTCGGGAGGCATTTGTGTTGGATTGAAACATTGTGAGTTGGATTTGGAAGCTTCCAGCTCGGCAAATTCTGCTGTTCATGGGTGTGAAGCGGCTTTTTGTTATCCCATGAGCTGCGGCATCTGCTCCCTCTCAAATGACTGGTCCTTTCGGCCTTGATATTCATTTCTTTGATCTCGCTAAGCACTCTTCTTTGGAGACAGCGGTGGACTGATACCCTTGCTGAAAGTGCACTTGTCTTTGACCTTGTGATGCTCCTCCACCATGAGAAGTTCTCATGGTTCCTCGAGTCTTTGGTTGTAATGTGTGGGCAAGTTAGGATTGCTTGAAATGATAACTACGTTCGATTCGAGTAATTAGCCTCCTCAACTGCATAAGGATCTTCATCAGCTGATCCCTCAGCACCTCTCCTGATTCCACCTCTCTCTACTGCTCCAATCTCATGGGCAGAATGCAATTTTTTATCTTGTTTATCCATCCTGTGCATAATAGCATCTAACTTTGCTTCCATGGCAATCATCTTGTTAAGCTCAATGACTCCACTCCCTTTTGCTTTATTGTAGCTCCTTGTAAATTCAAATGGAGCTTTCATGTTGCATTTGGCTAGGTCTGCTATCAAATCCCTTACCTCCTCTGCACTTTTCCTCTGGAATGCCCCATAGTAAGAAGTATCTATGATACCTTTAGAAGTATCATTCAAAGAGTGATAGACAATATCCATTTGTGTATGAAGGTAACCGTATTTGTTCAATGTGAAATCACATTACTACTAAATGACAAACAGGGCGGGATTCACCAACTGAATACGTCGTGAATGTTGTCTCGATAGTCATATGTTAGGTGTAATGATGAATGTGAGAAATCCTGCTATGCGAATGACAAACGGGGCCCGAGGATTCACCATTGAATGTGTCGTGAATGTTGACTTTATAATCATATGTGAAATCGCAAACCGAAAAGCGAAAAATGATATTAAAAAGTGTATTTGTATAAGTATCTTTTACATTACACATAGACATTGTATAAAGGCATTATTTTGATTATGCATGATTCATATTGAACTGAAATAGAATAGAGAACTGTATAGAACCACTGATTCAAGTGCAGTAGGTATGCCGTAATCAACAATATTTGTAAACCTAAACCTCCTAATTCCGTAGCATAGCTACTACAGTATAGTAGCTCTAGGGTCGAACATAGGAATGAGTTTTCATCACACAAATGATTTACAGTGAGGTTCAAAAATGGTGAATTTCAATTTGGATTATGGGATTTTGTAAAAACAGGGGGTTTAATGTTTGGAGACTAAAAGTTAAATAAAATGAAAAATAGAACTTCTTGAAGTGTTAGGCTATTGGATTTAGGTTCTAAAGGCTACTGAGGGGTTTTCGGGTCCCTTTTCCTCGCGTTGGGGAGGATGACCTATAGCCATTTCCCGAACCAGATCTTCATGTTGCTATAAAAACTGAACCCTAAATAAATATCTTTGAAAAATTGGTATTTGCTTCCTATTGATGGTCTCGGGCAGTGAATAACGTTACCTTGACTCACTTTTCAATAGTTAATAAATGATAACTAATGAATATCACTGTATCTAACAATAAGCATACAATGAACCCTAAAAGTTTATCAAATACTGATCATTCAAAGCAACCCAAAGGGATTAGAGCCGATGTTTGAATGAAACCAAAAATGGTAGAAAATACCTCCATTAAAAACATGGAAAACCCTTAGTTTGCCTTATATCCCTTGCTATTCAAGGAGAAATAGGTTCTAGCCACTCATCCTCCGAGTTGTCATCCTCAGGGGGTGTTTGGCTAGTGAGAAAGTGAGGAAAAAGGAGAAAGCGGGAACTGCCGAAAGGTTGGTGCCCAAAAATGTTATCAATGAAGGAGTTAGTTTTTTTTTTTTTTTCACAATCTGTACAAATGGCTTATATAGCCATCAAAACAAGCAAAATTACCAAATTACATGAACTAACACTATTACAAAAGGGGTAATTTGGGAAAAATTACAAAAATTGGTCAACCTGGGGAGTCAACTGGGTCAAAACAGGAAGTAAGCTGCGATTTTCGCACCCTTCTGCGAAATTTCCATTTTTCAACTTTCTCTGTTCTTCTTTCCTTCTAATTTCTTATCTGCAATGTGGAGTTCGATTCGAATTCTTCATGCTTAGATCGATTCAACAAATTTGGCATTAATAGCTTGCAAAAACTACAAAATTAGCCACAAAATGCGATCAGTAGAAAATCCGGGACCTTAATGTGCAAATCAGGTTAATTCGGTTGATTAGTACACAAAAAGTGCTCAAAACCTACAATAAATAAGGCTCAAAATAGCACTTTTTGGGCACTAATCACTCCCCCCAACCGACACATTGCTAGTCCCTTAGCAATGAAAGAAGAAAGAGAGAGCAAACAAATAATAACAAATTATGTTCTCCAAAAAAAAATGGTATTTTCAAAAGTATGTGGATTAGTAATGCTAACCCCCAATGAAGTCACCGAAACCTTGCTAATAATATGCAAAGAGTAAATGACATACAAAATTCAGCATCAAAAGAGTTTCCTTCTCTAGAGATTCAACCTAGAATTTCCACCAAAATCTAAGTGTATATATGATTAGTTTTCAACAATAAACTGCCAAACTACACTCTCCCCCCGACCAAGCTACTGCTCCAACCTAGTTCACTAACCGACCTAAATAGATCAGGACCCACTTTTATTCCATAATTCTTTTTGTGTTGTAGGGGTGCAATGTTGTTGAATCGACTTCACCAAAGTCCAAATAGCGGGGATCTACCGATGACTCCCAACCAATTAATGCTTAGGGCATCAAGTCATAAGGAATTTTCAACCACAAACTCTTGAGTTTCACCGGTTTTTGAATGACTTGAGACTCCATCTACAACTAACCAACCTCACCAATTCACCCATGTAGCGAGCACTAAGTCGGTGGCTCCCCAACCGGTTAGCTTAGGAGCCTTGGGGTCTTCAAGACTCCGTATACCCCTCAGACTGTGCTCGGGTTTCAAGGCAAAACATAGCAATTTTATTCTTTCTCTTTTTCTTTTCTTTTCTTTTTCTTTTTGTTTTTCTCTTCTTTTTATTTTGGAAGACTCATTGGCCTTCTTTTCCTGGGGCTCCTTAACCTATTGAAGGTAGTAAATGAAACTAGGATAGCCTTTTCAAGATTTAGGAGGTTAGGCAGTTTTTCAGCTTACTATTGAAACCTTATGTGCATAGCGTGTGATTAGCTAGAGGTGGAAGAAAAAGGTCAAAAGCAACGAGAATTCTACTGATCATCCCACTCAATTAGGCATGGAACCAATCAAACAACAATAGCATTGGACAAAATTTCAAATTTTCACACTGCGGGCTAGGCAAAACACAAAAAAATGAAAAAAAGAGCAATTTTGAGCTTTGGAAATTAAGTATAGTTTGTATATAAAAATAAATGGCTATCTTTTCGACTTTTCAAAGCAACTAACGACTTCACAAACAAGAAAACAACGAAGCCATTGAACAGCCAATGGAGCATAAAATAGTAACAAAAGCATAAATGTAAAGCCACTTGTCCATTCTTTCCCCTGACCAAGTGTCACATTGTATGCGACAATGGGGCTGATTGGAAAACAGAGAAGGAAATGTTCTATCCTTGATGATATGTTCCCCTTTTTGGATAGGAGACTTCGCAAGCTTTCCACCGAGACCTTATTCACTCCATTTGGGCTTCAAATGAACACGTTGGAAGAAGAAAAGAGAGGAAAAAGGTGACCAGTTGGAGCATTTTGAAAATTACACCTTCATCATAATTTCAAAATTGTTCTTTCTGGCTATATTTGGATTCTACACTCTCTAAGCTTTCACTTGATGCCAAAATTAGCAAACGAAGTTTGGATGAAAAAGTTATGGTCAAAACAAATTGGGGATGTAGTTGAGTGCGAAAGGGTTCACCTTATATATGGCCCAATTCGATTTTCCATGTCACACTTTTGTATCACACGTCCTCTCCTTCAAAAGCGCAAATAAACACGGGAAAATAAGCCAAAATTACGAGAAAAATGAAAAATAAATAGAAACAAGATTAACTTAAAATTAGAGAAAATCTAAAGAAAAACTAATTAAATCGAAATAAAATAAAATAAAGCGGGAAAATCAAAAATAAAGGTGGAAATAACCCCAAAACCCGTTTCTTAAGCCTTTGGAGGCTGCGAAGTAGTGGAGCTCATATAAATCTTCGAGGTCTAGGTGCTCGCATATGAACCCGACACGAACCATCGGCGTGTCATGCGGTATGACATTTGCCAAGTCTTTGATGTAATGGCCTGGTTGCAGACAACGGCCGCTAATTTCTTGAGGTTTTTGCGGGCCAGACAATGTAGATGGGATGGCCTTTGCAATAGGTGTTTCAAGTGTTGGATGTCTTTGCGGGTGAGCGGGATATATGCTTGGTCGATGGGGGTGCTGCGCGATGGGGCTTTTGGTGGCTTGGGCGTGCGCTAGGATTCAAAGTTTTTGGAAGTGGTTTAAGGATAAGCTTTTAGGTCTCTTCCATTGTTTCCTTTCTCACGCAACTAATAACCGGTCGACAAGGAAAATTTCTTCTCCTCCATGGCCCATGGAAACTGACAAATGATTACAGGGCATCATACGGGTTCTCGAAGTTTCTGCTAAGTTTATCTATCAAGTCCTCTGGCTGCTTGTAGTTGAGTCTGCTCACCCAAAATAGTGTGTCGGGCACTCTCCTGCGGATTTTCTTCCTCTTGATGAACATGTTGCTAACTATGGCCTTGAAATTGAGCAACTGCGGTTGTCAAATTCCCGATCAATTTAGCTTTGGAACCCGTCGATTCCTTGTTCAGGGAGCTCTCCATTGTGTCAATTTTCTGATTGGCCTAGACGTTCACTGCCCTCTGCTCCTCTATGAAAGTATCCACCAGTTTGCTCAAGTTCAGTATTGCTTGCTCAATTAAAAGTTAGCGTAATTGGTTGTGGTGGCGAGGAGTTGAAGCATAATATGGAGAAGCGAGGTGCGCATCTTTGTGCGATCTTGGTTCCCATGAGGAGCTGAATTGGTTCCTGACTAGGGTTGTAAGTCTTGTCATATGGTGTAGTAATTGGAGGAACCATGTAGGAGGTGCACTCACCCATGGAGGGTTTCTATTGTCCCTCATGGACTATGTACGTGGGTTTTCTCTCAGTTTAGTCTTGACGGTGTTGCTCTCTCCCTACAGGTGTTCCATTTGATCCAAAACTAATATTCAATTGAGTGGACTCTTGTAGAACACTAACTTTGATCAACCTACTTCAGAATTTCTTACTGTCACGCCCATTCGGTCGACGGAGTTAGCGAGTCCCGAACCGGTTTCGGGGTGCGAAACCATATATTGGGACTCTTTACTTTTTTTTTTTTTTTTTTTTTTTTGAGCTTAACTTATACCTGTGGGTATACAAACAATTTTTGTATTAACCAAAATAATTTAAATATACAAAGGGACTACCATCGGAGTGGTATCCATTAAAATCTATACACATATGCTAAGTCCCATTTTCTTATACAAATTGATATACATATACGTATCTATCTGAGCATCGAGAGATTGCGGAAACTTGATCTTTGATGGCTTCCTATCTGAATGGCGTGCCGTTGGTGTGGAATGTCTGTCATCTTTATCTCCTCTTCGGTACCTACACGAGTTGAACACCCCGTGCTAAGCTTTACGCTTAGTGGGGTTATATAGAGTGACAACGACCCAGTAACATTCACATTTAATAAAATACATTTACGAAAATAATGCCTTTATAAATATCATTGTAATGTAAAAGATACTTATACAAATACACTTTTCAATACAGTTGTTTGACTTTTAGTTTGTGATTTTACATATGGCTATAGAATTCGGCATTCACGGCAGTTCGGTTGTTGAATCTGTATGTTTGTATTCGGTAGCAATGTGATTCGCATTGCCAGTATGATCCACTTTGACTATAGAATTGACATTCATGGCAGTTCGATTGTTGAATCTGTCTATTTGTCATTCATTAACAATGTGATCTCATTCAATATCATAGTCTCACATGGCTATAAGTGACATTCTGGCAGTTAGGTTGTTGAATCACGTGCATTTGTCGTCGATAGCAATGTGATTTAAATATTCTTGATATGATTCACTTTGACTATAGAATTGACATTCATGACAGATTCAGTTGTTGAATCCTGTCTATTTGTCATTCAGTAGCAATGTGATCTCACATTCAATATCACCGTCTCACATATGGCTATAGAATTCGACATTCGCAGCCAGTTCGGTTGTTGAATCTGTGCATTTGTCGTCGATGCTTGTGTGATTTCGCATTGCGACATGATTCACTTTGACTATAGAATTGACATTCATAGCGATTGATTTGTTGAATCTAATGCGTTTATCGATACATTAACAATGTGATTTTGCATTTAACAATTACGGTTGTTACCTTAAGCGCGGTCGATTGGTGAATCGGAGTCATGTTGGTAGTCCAATAATATACATTCTTGAATCTTGTTTACTTTTATGCGTGTTTCACTTATAGTTCAAATACGCATACATGCTATGTATGACAAACATTTCGAATAACAATGATTCAAATCATTATATATATATATATATACTTATATATATTTCTAAATAGCATTCATAACCGATCAATCACATTTGATTTAATTTCACTTTCGTATTATCTTTTCAAAGATATACTCAATCTATATAACTATTTCATATACTCATTCATGTATCCTTATTCATATATTCATTCACGTACACTCATTCATGTGTACTCATTTACGTATACTCATTCATACACTCATTCATAAATTCATTCATGTATACTCCTTCATGTATACTCATTCATAAATTCATTTACATATACTCATGCGCGTATACTCCTATCATTTGTTATCATTTTCTGGTTATATGTGATAATAATCATATATCACTTAACCATTATGTGTTCATGACATATTGCCTCTCATGTTCTAATCGTGTTTCAGTCGTTTTCATTTTCATTTCCATAATCATTTTCATGTTTCATGAACACATCTTTACATTTTTCATTTTCTACATTTTCCTTGTTTCATGCCTAGTACATATGGCACTTCATATTCTTGTGAAGTATGATGTATGTGGAATCACACCTCATTCATATATTCTTATTCCTCTATGAATCTTTGCTTAGGAAGTGGAATCAAATCAATCGGATCATCAAACTAAAGTTATGGCATTTTCATACTTAACTAGTCAGTTTGGATTACACTAGAACAGTTAGTATTACTAATTTTCCGGGATCTTAGCTAATGTTTGACTCTAGGTCATTGTATTATTTAAAGATAAGGTGCTAAGGGTTCTATTCCAACTGGAATCACCCAATTCGGAGCACCGAAACTCAAGTTGCAAAACAACCAGGACTACTCTATGTTCAGCTGGAACCAGGAATTGGCTTGCACATGACCCCACTTTGAGTGAATTTTTTAGGCCACTTAGGATCAGGGTAGCGATGCCTATTCTTTAAGTTTGGTTCTCCTTGAAGTCTATTTTACATGGCAGATCACTCAAATCGGATAAGAAATGAGCAAGTTATGGCCAAAATCACAGCTGGTCGAGAAGCTGGGAAGAGCGAGCCGGGGGTGTCTGGTACCCCAAAGTGTCTTAGGTACACTTTGGCTTGCAGTGGGGTGTGCCGGTACACCTTCCAAAAGTGCCATAATGTGTATTTTCTCCCCCTTTTCCATATTTTTTGATGCAATTCAATTCCATACTTCATATACACCTGAAAACCATTTCATATTCATTTTGTAACCTCTTTTTCTACTCAATTTATCCATTCAATCCTATCCTTCATCAAAACCTTTCAGTTTTTTCTCAAAACCACTCTAATATGGGTCACAGCCTATACACAAATCAAACATAATGATTATTTAAGGTCTATTCTAAACCCTAGCTCAATTACTTGTTATTTAACATGTATCAATCCTTAAGAGGAGGATTTCATACTGATCTTGGGTCATTTAGAGTTTTTTCCAACCCTACCTTCAATAAATCTTTGATTAGGAAGAAATCCTAACAAACCCTAGATTTGGAACTCATAAACTTTTCTAGAATCCCATACAAAATCCATGTGATCCATAAAAAATCCATACTCAAAGTAGTTTCCATACCTTTTTGGCTTGGCTTTCCTCTTCTCTTCTCTTTTTTCTTACTCTTACTCTTCTTGCTTCTTCTCTCTTTCTCTGTCTTCTCCCTACGGTTTGTTCTCCCCAAAAATGAGACCAATTTGGGTTTAAATCCCCATGTTTTACTAGGCCATGTTTGGCCAAGTAAAAATCATTTTTGCTTTAGTTTTTCATAATTGCATCTTGGTCCCCCATTTCTCTTCTATTTCTATTCCATCTTTTCTCTATTGCCTTGAATCACCTTCTTCCTAAATTCTAGTTTGGCATATTATCTTTTGGCTATTACCCTTGGGTCCTCAAGTGAAATTGACCGCTTTACCCTTGTCTCTAATATTGATTAGGGTCTCTCATTTTATTTACGAAAATTCATATTTAACCCATAATATACCTAAACAAATTAGAAACTGCTAGAGGTATATTTCGAGAATTACACTTACCCATTGGAACATGTTCTCCTGCAGCAAGAATAGGGCAGACACAAGACAACCAAGAAATAGTCCTACCTAAAGGGTTAGGGTTTGCTAAAAAAAAATAAACAGGGAAACCAAAATTAACAAACTAACAGAAAAAATGCTAAACAGAAAAATAAAAGTAAATTCACCAAATCTTGTGATGAGGATCACAAGTATTCATCAGGTCATCATTTGCACTTAGGCACCATCCCTGACAATGGCGCCATTTGATTCAAGTGCGGTAGGTATGCCAGAATCAATAATATTTGTAAACCTAAACCTCTTACTGTCGTAGCATAGCTACTGCAGTATAGTGGCTCTAGGGTCGAACACAAATATGGGTTTTCTTCACACAAATGATTTACAGTGAGATTAAAAAATGGTGAATTTCAATTTGGATTATGGGATTTTGTAAAAACAGGGGGTTTAATGTTTGGAAACTGAAAGTTAAATAAAATAAAATAAAATGAAAAATAGAACTCCTTGAAGTGTTAGGCTATTGGATTTAGGTTCTAAAGGCTACTGAGGGGTTCTCGAGTCCCTTTTCCTCGCGTTGGGGAGGATGACCTATAGCCATTTCTAGGAACCGGATCTTCATGTTGCTATAAAAGCCCGAACCCTAAATATATTTGAAAATTGGTATTTTCTTATAATGATGGTCTCGGGCGTTAAATAACGTCACCTTGACTCAACTTGATAGCTAATAAATGATAACCTAATGAATATCAATGTATCTAACAATAAGCATACAACGAACCCTAAAAGCTTATCAAATACTGATCATTCAAAGCAACCCAAAGGGATTAGAGTCGACGTTTGAATGAAACCAAAAATGGTAGAAAATATCTCTGTTAAAACATACAAAACCATAGTTTGCCTTATATCCCACAGCCCGAGTAGCCTTCTTAATACCAAGGGAAATAGGTTCTAGCCACTCATCCTCCGAGTTGTCATCCTCGGGGTGTTGAAAACTAGTGAGAAAGTGAGAGAAAGTGAGGAAAAAGGAGAACGAGCTACTTAGAAAGGTTGCTTGCAAAAAATTTTATTAATAAAGGAGTTAGTTTTTTTTTTCACGATGCGTACATGGCTTATAGTAAGTAATGGCATAAGATTACCTAATTACGTGAACAACATATTACAAAAGGGGTAATTTGGGAAAAATTACAAAAGTGGTGAACTGGGGAGTCGGCCCGGGTGAACGAGGACGAGGGGCTACGATTTTTCGCACCATACAGCGGGAATTTCAATTTTCATTTCTGCTCTTCTTTCCTTCTCATTTCTGATCTGTAATGCTAAGTTTGACTCGAATTCTTCGTGCTTGGATCGATTCAACAAATTTGACATTAATAGCTTGCAAAAACTACAAAATTAGCCACAAAATGCGATTAGTAAAAATTTTGTAACCTTAATGTTGTTACCGTCGAAGTTAATTCGGTTGATTAGTACACAAAAATTCTCAAAACCACCTCTGATAAATAGGGCTCAATAGCACTTTGGGCCTTTAATCAACCAGCATGAAAATGTTTAGCGTATTGTTTTTATCAATGCGCAGGTACCGAGTGATAGACAGTGATTGAAAGCGGACCTGTAACACCCCGAAATACACCCTAGTCGTTTTAAAACATAATTAGGGTATATTTTAAGTGCATTTAAAATTTTTCGAAATTATTATTTTCTAAGCCGAGAAAAATTCGAAATCGGAAGTACTTTCTAGATCTCGGATGACGAAACAGACTTTACCGTTGGAATCGTCTCGCGAAATCTAGTTACCACATCGAATTTTGTTGAATTCAAAGACAGTCGGAATTTCACGTTTTTCGAGGTGTAGAGTGTCGGATGACACATGGTGTGATAAGGGGATGCCACATGGCACCCTAAGGGAGTGACACATGGCAAGAGCCATGTGGTGCACTTGAAAGGAATGGCTCACAATTAGCCATGTACCGTGATGTAACCAAGGAATAAAAAGAAATAACGAAAAGAATGGAGGAAAGGGGGAGAAAGTTTCCTCCTTTGACCAATACGGTCAATGGTGATCTAAATGAAGAGAAAATGAGAAAGAAAGAACATAAAAGAGAGGGAGAAAGAAAGTAGAGAGAGAGGCTCTACCTTCTCTCTAGATTCCGAGTAGGGCCGCGAACAAAGGAGGGTCATCCTCACGACAAGGGCTTAGCATAGAGATCGGAGTTAGGGAGTTTTGACAAAACTCTAAGAGGTAGGGGTTTTTCTTCTACTTGGTTTTTAATCATTGTCCCAGGGGCGGAGTTTCAATGGCATGGGTTGTGTGAGGTCGTGGTGGCTAGGTGTGAATCGATCCCAGACTTTGGACGATGTCTTTGAAATTAGGAATTTGTTTTCGAGCAGTCAGGGTAAGTTCGAACTAAGTAAGTGTCCTTGTGTGCCACTAATAGGTGTTATGGCTAAAATGAATAACGGTATTGGTTGTGTCTTGGCCCAAAGGAAATGTCTAGTTGCAATTTGAACCAAGGGAAATTACCTTATTTTTTTTTATCATACACATTAACCAGGCTTAGAAGCGGTTTTTGGGTGGGAAATAAAGGGAATTTGGTAGTGAGTCCTTCAGGTAAATTGTAGTCACATTAGTGAACTTGATGTTAGGCTTTTGAATTTCTCCATTCGGACCTCTATAGCCCAAGTTATGGTCCTTTTATCCTGAAAAGTATAATAGGCTAGGTCAACTCGGTAGGTCGGCAGTGCGGTCGTTCGGCCGGGTCAGCGGCTGGGTTAGCTCGGTAGTCAGCTCGGCCGGGTCAGCCGACCAGACCCATTTCGGCGGTCGGCTCGTCGGGGTTAGCTCGGCTAGGTGAGGCCTCCAAATTCGGAAGGCCGTAGCTAGCCGATCCCAGAACTTCCGTTCGGTGTTCTTGGACTCTATGAAGCCCATTGAGTCAGATTCCAGCCATATGCATGTGGAGACGGTAGGTGATCATAACCTGATGAAATCTAGGTTTTCCAGATGCATTGGCTGGGATAGAGGGCTGAAAGCCAGGCTAGGATTGGCTAGTCATGTGTGACCTCGACTTCGAGGGCGGACATAGCCTGCCGTCGAACTCCGTTTGGTGTTCTTGGACTACATGGAAAGCCATTGAGTCAAGAATCCATCCAGATATAACTGATGAAGTGGAATGATATTAAGTTCTTGAATATATAATTGTAGGGCACTAAGACCGAAAATATTGAATGACACGACACTTCTATTACGTGGGCAGGCACGTATAGTACTTCGGTACTCTCTGATCAGTGCTTCGGCACTCCTGCTAGTGCTACTGTACTTCTGTTACGTGGGCAGGCACGTATAGTACTTTGGTACTCTCTAATCAGTGCTTCGGCACTCTTGCTAGTGCTACGACACTTCTGTTACGTGGGCAGGCACGTATAGTACTTCGGTACTCTCTTATCAGTGCTTCGGCACTCCTGCTAGTGCTACGACACTTCTATTACATGGGCAAGCACGTCTCTGATCAGTGCTTCAACACTTCTGCTTTATGCTACGACACCTCAGTACAGTACCGTACCTTTAAGTACGTATTGTGCTATGTCCTACTCATTCCTTGTTACTGGTCTAGGTAATCCAACAGTTATATGATAAGAACCCAACAGTTATACGATAGGTAATCCAACAGTTATACGATCTATTGTAACCCAACAATTTTACGATAGGTAACCCAACAGTTATATGATAAGAACCCAACAATTATGATGAGTCAAAAACTCATTGAATTTTTTAGTCCATTTTTCATATTGTTCTTACAATGTGATTGCTTGTTTTTATGCAGAAATATGTACTATTTACCAAATTTATATTTTGCAGAAATGAAAATTCCAGCAAGGATCATAAGTGAAAATAGTTCAATGGCCACGTGAGGTCGCAACAAAGAATTGAGGTCGCGACCAGAAGTCATACTATGCTGAATGAAAAGTTGTTGCGACAAAGGAGGATTCTTGAGAAAGAAGAAGAGCTGAGAGGATTTCATGTCGCGACACCATTACGAGGTTGCGACGCAGGGCCAGTAAGTTTGGATTTTCATGATTTTTAAGGTCGCGACAAGTAATTGAGTAACACATCAGTTTTGAAGTCACGACAGAGAATGCAGGTCACGACTAGAGGTGATGGCAAGCCAAACAAAAGCTATTGCGACAGAAGAGCACTTGTTGAGACCAAGACAGGAGGGACTTCAAAGAAGATAATGTCGCGACAGTTTGGTCGCGACATGAAAATAAGATTGTTGGTGTGACAAGAGAAATAATATCGCGACTAAGTAATCTTGAATGGACTTGCAATGTCTCACGCTAGAAGCGATTTCGGGTTGCGACAAAGATATAAGTTGGAACACTAATCCGTCCGGCGACCGGGGAATTCATGTCGCGAAAATACGAATGAGCTGTACAGTTAAAAATGTTGTGACTAAGAAGTGAGGTTGCGACTGGATGGGCATAATTGATGTCGCGACATGCTTTTGAGGTTGCGACATAGAATGTACTAGAAAACAAGACAACTAAGTCGCGACATGGAACTAAAGTCGTGACATAGAATTTATTGAAGGGTAAAAAAAATATGGTCGCAAAAAAGATCAACATAACTGGCAACAGGAACTGATGTCGCGACATCAAATCGAGGTCGTGACATATATTCAATCGAGGGCGGGAACAATCGGGTCGCGACCCGGAAATAGAAAAATGAAGGAGCATTTTAGGCGAAATGAGGTTGTGACGGATAGGAAGAAGGGATGGTCGCGACATAATTTTGAGGTCGCGACAAGAATTGCAATGATTAAAGAAAATACTTGGTCGGGACCTAATGTCCACGTCGCGACAAGAAAACAAGCAGACCGGCAATTTTGAGTCACGACTTACTTGAAAGTTCAAGACAACTGAAGGATGTCGCAACATGAAAGAGAAGTTGTGACTAAGAAGCAAAGAGGATGACCTGCCAGAGAAATGGGAATTCGTGACATGGTCGGATCCACGACAAATCTGATAAAGGCAAAGAAGTGAGTCGCGACATCAAATTGAAATTCGCGACACGATTCTGGAAGCGAAAGGGAGGTCGCAGCTAGGGTCTCGCTGTGACAGCTAACATGGTTACGACGAAATTCATGTCGCGTGACTACTAATCAAAGGCAGCGAAGAAACCGAGGTCGCGATGAGAACATCAAGTCGTGGCTCGACGGTGTGGAAACAGTGAAAGAAAGTTCGCAATGAGTTTCGCGAGTCACGACATACTTGACAAACCAAACCCAGGATTTTACGTCGCGACAAGCTTTTGAGTGTGACTATCGAAAGCGATGGTGGGCTGTGATTTTAGGAAATCTACCTGAGCCTTGGGAATCGAGGCGATTTACGAAAGTTATAAATAGGCGTATAGAGTTTTAGTAAAACGACTTTTCTTTTTGGGAACCCAGAACGGGGGAAGAAGAAAACTCACTGTATATTTTAGAATATATATTTTTTCTTTCATTTCTTTGGATCTGAACCAGCGATCTGTTAGAATGTTAAGGCTGACAGCAATGTTTCAATTTCTTTACAAGTGCGCACGAGTTTTAATGAAGTCTAGACAATTTCTAGAATTCGTTTCTTCTTAGTTTATTGCAACTGCAGTGGGTGTAATTTATCAGTGCTCCATTGTCGATTGTAATGCAGTTTTCAGAAGCGCAGCTTCCATTAGTTTGAATTTATTGTTAGTTACAGTCTTTCCTGCATAAATTAGAAGGAAGTACCTTGAATTTGGGGAGGATTTATTTGATTGATGTGTTTTTTTTATGCAATTATTCCCAATAGTAGTTTCGAATACCTGTCCAAGGATTGTATCCTGCTCTGATTTCCAGGAGGCCCTTTGAGTGACCGCGAGTGGATTCACGAGTTAGAACATTCTAATTGTGGGTATGTTAGATCATTATTGAAGAACTATTGAGCTTTGAGAATTCACTTAGATAAATACCCAGTTTACTCACAATTGACGTTGGAGGGGATTATTTATCAATTTAAATCATAAGAGATTTCACCTTAATCTATTGGAAAGCTCTTGACCCGGTGTTAGCTGAGCTCTAATCAAGGGAAGGGAAGTATCCATTAGATTTAAAGGATGAGTCATCAATTAAGTTGTAGAAGTCTTACAACAACCCTAATTTGGGAAGTAAGAAATCTGTAATCTCAAGAAATGGGTATGAAGTATTGAGAAAGAAAAATACCCAAATCTTGTAAAGAATATATTTGAATACAAGTGGGTAGTTAAACCCCTGTCTTCAAAGAGAAACGAGGGATATTTAGTGGTGAATAAAGGAGAAATCAACTTGCAATATCGGGCATCTTTGAAAAATCCATATCAATTTAGGATAGAGTTTTAAATGGGATATAATACGAGAAATTATTGTTTCACATTACTTCATATTAGTGTTCATTTCTGAAGAAGATTAGTCCAACTAATCATAGTGTATATAAGTTCATTAGCTTATTTTTAATGTCCTAAGTTCTCTATGCTATCTTTAAGACAATTATCCTTTAATCTTTAGTTGATAAACTTTATCATTGAGGTTCAGATAATATGGATCTTAAGTAGTTGGGGTAGTTGGTTTTGAGAATCCAAGTCAATCTCTGTGGGAATGATATATGGCCTTACATCCATTGTTTTTACTACTTGTATGACCTGTGCACTTGCAATGTCATAGACTAAACCCATTTATAATTCCAAAACATTAAACCAGTTTTATTCATTTTAAAGAAACTCCAGTCCAATTTGACATGGCCACGGAAAGTTGTAAGAATCTTGTAGGGTGTTAAATTGGGAGGTTTTAGTCTATATAACAAAAGACGACAAGTTTTATGGCGCCGTTCTTAAGTTGAAAGGATTTGAATAAATCAATATTAGGACAAAAGAGAGAAATGCTAATTTGGACATTTTCTTTATTTTACAAAGAAATACTCAAAATAGTTTTGTAGTATGGCGCATAGGTTATTGATCTTTTAAGAACTTAAAGGATATATGATTTTGTATTCTGCATTTAATTAATCTCAATATGTCTCCATTTCGGGGGTTGATTAATGCACGGGAAGCCCAGTCGATTTGCTTCTGTAACACGAATTGGAAAGAGCACTAGAAGCTTAAGGAAAGTAAGCGGGCGAAAAAACAACCATGGCGGATGAAAGAATTGATCGAACAGTTGAGCAAAGCAAACAACATAAAGGCCTCGATTCAAGATACAATGGAGGATTCCCAGAAGCTGTCATCAGCGAGAATGCTGTGATTTAAACTGGCTTCTGTAGAGGCTAACAACTTTAAACTTAAACTGCCTTGATCACCATGGATTCGGCGAATTAGTTCAGCCATCGAAGATCTTTATGGAAACATCTTGAGTAGATTCCTCGAGGATGGCAAACACGGTTAAGGCGAGATGGTGTGAGACCGGAGGTGATAAAGGCGCACCTCTTCCGCACCACTAGGATATTGTAGCCACATGGTATGAATCATTACCATATGTCTCAGTTGATACATGGGAAGAGTTGGTGGAGGCATTCCTGGGAAAAAAATTTCCCCCATCCCTCACAACTGAAAGAAGAAAGGAAATCATAGTGTTCAATGAGGAGGATAGCTCACGCATATACGGAATGTTGTCAAACTTTATTTCCAATACTAATAGTTCAAATCAATATATATATATATATATATATATGTTTCACAAATAGAACTTGAGATGGGGTGAGTCCTGAAGAATATAGATCCAATTGCTCGATCTTTTCTCTTTCAATACTAGTCTAAGAGTTGGAGTTGTCGTCTTCACACTTTAGTCAAATGCCAATTTCTCCACTCTTGAGTGGTTGAACAGTGTCGTACTAACTTGAATATCCCACAGGCGGTAGGTCACGATTATGTTTTCATTTAGTTTTATCATACTTGAACCCCATTAATCATTTATTAGTCCTTAAACTTCTCGATTGTGCGAATCTGAGTGTTTGAAACAAAATCCAAAAATTTTCTCGTTGTGAACAGTAGCTACGTTGCGGCGTACCGAGAGTGCCATTTTTCACCTCGGCTGCAATACGATGAGGCATCCCATGCCTTGTAGCATGAGTCTACGACACGGCACATTGACCTGCTGACGAGGCGCATTGTCTTGTGCGGTGGGCTGGGGTGTTACTGATGCACTGACCAGTTTTGGATGCCTTGTTTTTTGAGTCCTTTGTTGGGGACACTGTTCATGAGCACTATTCACGAGGTTTCAAAAATAAAAAAAAAATAAAATAAAATGAAATAAAATCTTTTAAAATGAAATTTTCTAAAATAAAATTTTTGTTGTTAAAAATGATTAATGTGGAATTGTTGTCTTGCATTACCTATGAATGAAAGGATATTGTGTATGAAAATATTTTTAACGTACATGAATAGTCTGAACGTGATTAAGCCTTAGAGATCGCATTAAACTAGCGCCATTTGACATGTGTAGATGGCTAGTCGGCGGGCGTAAGTCGTCCCGAGTGCTGATCGAGCACCACCGGTATTTGACCGGCAAGCCTTTGTTGTTTTGTGGGTATTCACGGCTGGCTGGCGTGCGGGCTAGTGGAGCGAGGCGGGGGAGGTCGAGGTAACCTCCGGAGGTTGGGGCACATCATCCTCAGGCGTTCTAAAGGAGGAGATCGATGGTGGCGAGCCCGAATTTGGTTGTACGGTTTGAGAAGTGTTGGAATATGGAGATCGCCTCACGATGCGACTAGGATTAGACTAGGCGCATTAGGCTAGAGGTGAGGCCCAGTATGGTGGGTGGGCAAAGACCTGCAAGACCTAGAGGCGATGGCATGGGCGAGTTCGGGAGTTGTTCATGGGTAAGTATTTTTTCGGATATTGCTTTCTAGTCGCGAGAGAACAGAGTTCCTAGAGTGACGGGGGACGTGTGTGATGGATTATGTGGCTAGATTCATGGAGCTAGCCCGCACTGATAATGCGTGACCCGCGAATATGTGAAGTCGGGAGATTCGAGAATGGTGAAGTTGTCCATTCGGGCGGGATTAGGCCTTACGCACCTGAGGCATGAGCTCCCATGGTTGGGACCGCCTTGACCATAGAGAGAGATCGAGATGCTCGGGCACTCGAGATGTGGGTGTTAGTAGAAGGAGAATTAGTCTTCTTCTAGTTCGAAAAGAAGCGAGAGGGCTTCTAGTTCACGAGGGTTCCCGAGGCCACGGCCGTCGGGCCGGGCGGATCGAGTTCTTAGGTCGGGATGGGCGGATGGTGTCCTTCCTCTCGCCAGTGCTTTGGACACACGAGGGAGGGATTGCCCAGGAGACGGGGATCCTAGGGTTTTGGGACGTAGTCCCAGGTCGTGATGAACGAGGAGATGCAGTACATTCCTCCTTTTTCCCGTTATAGGCGGAGGAACGGTTTCGGTCTCGGGGGTACGCGGGCACCTCGGGTTACCTGGCCGGTCGAGGAGAGGCCAGGTTATGGGCCGAGGCGGAGGGCGAGCCCACATGCGAAGGGCGTTAGGGGTTCGGCGTGTCACGCCATCCCACCGCCGGGTTTGAGTCGGCCGGTCCCGGCCCGGTTATACAAGGTATGTTCTTCTTATCTACTTTATGGGTAAGAGTGTTATTTGATTATGGTGCATCGCATTCATTCATTGCTGCATCATTTGTGATAGAGTTGGGCTTAGAGGTTGAGGCCTTGGAGGCCAGCGTATGAGTTCTCTACTAGGGATTAGAGGCCGAGATAGGGATGATATGTCGTGGTTGCGGTTAAAGATCCAGGGGATTCTGCTGCCGATGGACTGAGGGTCATGGACATGTCGAGTTCGGCGTCATCCTTTGGATGGATGGGCGCGGCTTATAGAGTCGTTATCGATTGAGCATGGGAGGTTCACCCAGCACACGCCGAGACGGTACTCGTGTTGTATTTCAAAGTGACAAGCATGATATTTTTCCCCAGACAGTGTACGAGTCCAGGTGTTAGGGACAGTTGGCGGGTTGGCTAGCAAGCCT
The DNA here is from genome assembly GCA_016808115.1 of Tetrastigma voinierianum. Lineage (NCBI taxonomy): Eukaryota > Viridiplantae > Streptophyta > Magnoliopsida > Vitales > Vitaceae > Tetrastigma > Tetrastigma voinierianum. Next base: position 40,420 of record JAEQBH010003548.1, read on the forward strand.
TACCTTTAGGGGCAGTGGGACCCGGACTTAGATCGTCAGTAGTTTGCGAATGCGAGAATGTTTTTCCGGATGAGCTACCTAGATTGCCTCCACGAAGGGTTGTAGACTTCGGTATGGTTACACCTGGTACGCCCGCCCATCTCTATGACTCCGCATAGGATGGCACCAGTTGAGTTGTAGGAACTCAAAGCCCAGCTACAGGAGCTATTGGACAAGGGGTTTATTAAACCAAGCACTTCACCATGGGGCGCTCCGGTTTTGTTTGTGAAGGACAAGACCCTTGGTATTGATTCTGAGACAGTTGAGCGGGGTTACGATGTCGAGAGTCGGTACCCATTGCCGAGGATTGATGATTTGTTTGATCGATTAAGAGGAGCGAGTCTACTCGAGATAGACCTTCGCCCGCGGTTACCATCAGCGAGGGTTAGGAAGCGAATATCCCCTAAGAGCGGTGTTGGGACGTTATGGGCACTTTGAGTTCTGGTGATGCCTTTTGGATTGTGTGATGCGCGGTATCAATTCATGGACCTCATGCATAGGGTATTAGAGCCTATCTGAATCGGTTCATGCGTGGTCTTCCGTGGATGACATTTTGATGCTCCCGGTCGGATTGGGAGCATGAGTATGTCGTTGAGGATTGTGTTCGATTGTTGAGAGACCATCAATTTGTCGTAAGTTTAATAAGTGCGAGTTTTGAAAACTACTGGGTTGAGATTTTTTGGGACACGTGATGTCGATGTCGGCGTGTCGGTGGACCTAGAAGGTCGAGCCATGATGAGTTGGGAGGCGAAGTCGATCTTCGTGCATGGTTTCTTGGGATTGGTGGGTACTACGGAGATTCATTGAGGATTTCTCGATTAAGCGGCACCTTGGCGAGATTGACTTGGAAGGAGGTTAAGTTTGATTAGGATGACCCCGATGCGGGGAGAGCATTCGGGGGTTGAAGGGAGACTTGCCGGCTCCTATCTTGGTAATTTGGACGGGACGGGATACGGTGTATTATGATGCCTCGGGCGGAGGCGAGATGTGTTTTGATGCGATCAGGGAGGGTAGTAGCTTATGGTTCTCGCCGGAGTTGAAGAATCATGAGGCGAATTACCCACGTGACATGGAGTTGCGGCGTAGTCTTTGCCTTGAAGTCTGGCTCCGCTACTTATACGAGGAGTTCGAGGTGTACTCAGACCACAAAAGTCTTATTATGTTTTCCGCATGGCGGGACCTTAATATGAGGCAGCGAGATGGATGGAGTTCTGAGATTATGACTTCACTTTGCATTACCATCCTGGTAAGGCAAATGTGGTGGCTGATGTGCTTTCGGTCGTAAAGTCACGGGAGCATTGGCTGGTAGCTTCCGGGAGTGGATGCTCGAGGCGTGGGACGGTTTGGGCTGCGATGCGTGACGAGCATAAGTGCGTTGGGGAGTTTAGTGGCACCTCCGTCACTATTGATCCGAGTGATTGAGTCCCGAGGCGGGGGCGAAGATGGTGTCTATCGAGGGCCGGGTATAGTTAGGCGGAGGTGGTGGGTGAGTCGACATAGATTGTAGTCTTCGATGGGGAGGGTAGTGGTTCCCCAGGTGGCCGGGTGCCCAGAGTGATTATAAGTGATTTCTTTGCTGTTTGCAGTGTCAGATGTGAGAGTGCGGATCTCCGTCAGCCTCTCTTCTGATCAGTGAGATACGTGATTTGATCAGTATCTCCGTGTGTGGTTGTAAATAAGCGTGATACGCGCCGACCAAATCGATGGGAGCACGTCCGCGATGGATTTTATGACCCGGCACCCACGGACAGAGACATGATGCGGTATGGGTTATAGTGGACCGACTCACGAAGGTCGGTGCATTTTCTGGCCCGTGCGGATGGCCTTCACATTGAAGTTATGCGATTGTATATTAGAGATGGTCGTACATGGAGTACCGGTATCCATAGTGTCGGATAAGAGACTGAGGTTTATGGCCTTGGAAGAGTTTCCCGAATTTATGGGCTGGTGACCATGAGTACAACTTTCCACCTCAGACGGATGGTCGATCGAGAGAGGGCCGTCACAGTGTTAGAGGGCGTCACTTCTGGCGTACGTCACAGATCGTAAGAAATTGGTAGGAAGAGCATTTGCCATTGAGTAGATTCTCTGACAGGTTGTCGGTGAGTATACATGGCACCATGGGAGGCATTGTGGGGCCTACGGATCCACTTGGAGTATGTTGGAGGAGTGGGAGAGAGCTCCATCGCTGGTCTTGATGCGATTAGAGACACCTCAGAAGGTGAGCGATGCGACAGCGTCTTCTCATGGCTCGGGCTAGGCGGAAGAACTATCTTGATGTACGACGTCGACCGCGAGTTCGCGGTTGGAATCCGTCTTCTTGAAGGTGATGCACAGAGATGAGTGGTCGGGTTAAACCGGCGAGGAAAGCTATCGTAGGGTTTGTGGGCCTTGAGATATTCGAGAGGGTAGGCACTGTAGCGTATTAGTTGGCTTTCTGTAGGCGTGTCGGAGTGTCGCGAGGTATTTGCGTCTCGTACTCAGGAGGTACCTCGAGATCATTTCGTGTAGTGGATTGGGGAGAGATTGAGGTTGGCATGGATGGGACCTTCGAGGAGGGACCAGTGTGCATTATGGATAGCCGGGATCAGGTTTTGCGACCGTGAGGCTAGTGAGGGTGCTATGGTAGCAACGTGGAGTGGAGGAGTCAACGTGGGAGTGCGAGGACATGGTGCGGGCCACATATCCCTTCTTGTTTAGGGATGAAGGTACGTGGTTTAGTTGTTTAATACTTAAATGATTAGTTTACATGCAAGGTATAGTGCACGTTGCATATGCATGTGATTTGTTGTGATTGTCCAGAATTTCGGGACGAAATTCCTTTTAAGGAGGGGAGAATGTAAGGCACGAAAATTAATTTTAAAAATGGTAAAATGGTAATTTCGGTTGAAAACTTGAAATTTTCTAGATCTCAGATGATGAAACGGACTTCACTAGTGGAATCGTCTCGCGAAATCAGCTACCACGTTGAATTTCGTCAAGTGAGGCAGTCGAATTTCCGTTTCGAGCACTAGGTATCGGGTGCCGTAAAACGGGTTTGAGAGACATGTGATTTGACAAAAGTCACCTACTACATGTACCCATGTGACACATGTTGCATGAGTAGAGAGATGATGGAAATGAATAGCCAAGATTGTGCCAAGTGTCAAAATCAAGACAAAATGGGACATAAGTGGAATTATTGGAATTGTTAATGAGAATAAGACAAAACTTGAATGGTTGTCTTCTCAAAACAAAAGGAGAAAAAATGCGAAATTTGGGAGAGAAAACGGTGTTCTCGGGGTTTGTGATTTTTAGAGAGAGAGAGTGCTCATTCTCTCTAGATTTTCGGCCATTCGGACCGTCGGTTCTCGACGGAGCAAGAAGCAAAGTCGCTCTATGCGGTGAGGGCTACGCGTGGACATCGATTTGGTGGAGTTCTGACAACTCCAAGAGATAGAGATCTTTTCCTACTTGGTTTATTCTTTGGCTAAGAGCCATGTTTATAGTTAGGGATATTATGAGGAAGCGATTTGGCTAGTAAATTCGGTCTCGAAACACATGTAGAGTGGAGAAAATCCCAAATTTGGTGGTCGTGAACAGTGCCAACTCTAGGGTTTCACTGTTCACGTGAATAGTGACATGATTTTTTTAGAGTGATTTTTATGATGTTGAGTGATTCAAAATGAATTGCTTGTGTTTGTTAATTAGCCCATATGAGCTAATTTTGGTGTTATTGATGTGAATTTAATAACATGATTTGTTTGAATTAATTATGTTAGTATATGCATGTGAATATATTAGCATAAATGTTTGGGATTGGCATAATGCATTCCATATGCAGGACATACTAGAATATTAGAGTGAGTGCATGACATGAAATTGAAAGAAAAATAGAAAATGTTTGTGAAAGGAATTTCAAGGAAGATTTTCAAAGAATTGCCTTGAAAGTGGAGTCAACGGATCACTTCGGATGAGGACCATGACCCATTTCGGAGCGTTATCCGGCAATTCGCCTCGGAGGAAACCAGATCGATATTTCATAGAAACTTCGGTGGTAGTGTGTTTTTCAAGAACAAATAGCTTTTATTTTGAAAGCGGTGTTTATGCATTTGGCTTAGGCATGTGAAGTCGGTCGGATTCGAGGCATAGGATTGGAGGCATGTAGACATTCCAAGTAGGATCATGTATTGCCAGGTGTGATTGTTGCCATGACATGTGAACTTAGGTGGGGAAGTAACCCACGTGAAATTATCACTCTTGGGCTGCTACTTTATCGAGGATCACTATTTGGTCTGAGTGTCTGGGGACGGCGCTCACTAGAAGGCCGCATTGAGCAGCGGGTTGTGGCTTTGGGTATTAGATTTTTGTATAACATGTATTAAAACTCTAAATTTTGATATATGTTTGGTAAGGGAAATAATCTATTAACTCTTGAATATTGTATATAGTTGATGTATTTTATGAGAGAGTATTGATGCGGGGGCCAAGTGGCCATTATTTTACTCGCATGTGGACCTTGTGTGGTCATTGTTAATTGGGGGCAGGTTTTGTACCTTGGTAGAAGCTCCGTACAAAGGAGACTTTGCGGTGCCGTGGTGGTGTTGGGTTGCAGACGTACGAGTGTCCATGGTGTGATTTGTCAGCGGGGCCTTGATTTTGGGCGTCACATCTGCAGCCGCGGTGTGGGTTCCTTCTGACTGCGGCGTAGGAAGGCGTGATATGCGGATTTCGGTTTGCTCTTTTTGCGATTCTTCTCGAAAATTGAAATCCCAGGAAACAAATCATGGTAATCACTCCCAATGACATCCTAATATCATCCTAAACCAACCATGAGTAAAGCCCATGGATGGATTAGGGTTTTTCTAACCCAAACATCAAATATATCTTTCTAAGGTTTAGGTTCATACCTTGAATCTCTTGGAACCCTTTTCCCTAGCTTCCTTCTTCCTCCTTGATCACTTGGAAAACCATAAATGGGGATGATCTCCCACCAAAACCACTTCTTCTTGAAAAACCCTAGCTTTTCTCCCACACTTACTCTCAAAACCATTTTTGCTCAAAATGCACAAATGTGCTCTTCTAAGACCACATTTGGTCTTATTTCTCCATTTAAGTGTAAGTAGTATTTGAAACTGCAGCGCAAATTCCATTTCTCATTTTTCTCCTTTTTAGTTTTCATTTCACTTTCATTTATCATTTAATTCACTTTTGCATTTAAGCTTATTCTATTCTTAACCCTTAGGTCCTTATTTTACTAATTCTATATTTGCCCTTTTTACATTTGGGTTTATTTCTGGGTTCAATCAATTTCTCATTTTAGCATATAATATTTAATCATATGCTCACATATTTATTTCACTTTTCACAATTTATCAGTTTTCCCAGAAAAACCCAAGTTTGGCTCAATTCATACCCGGAATATATAATAAGATTATTATAAAATTCTAGGGTATTTTCGGGGTGTTATAGGCTAGATATTACATGAGGTTTATTGAGGAATTCTCCCGATTAGCTGCACCTATGACTAGATTGACCCGGAAGGAGGTCAAATATGAGTGGAATGACCCGCGTGAGAGGGCATTCAAGGATTAGACACATTAGCTCTGACCGATGATCGAAAAGGAGACGAGTACGCGGTATATCGTGATCTTATCGAGACGGGCTGGGATGTGTGGTCGTGCAATCGGGAAGAGTGGTAGCTTATGGTTCACGACAGTTGAAGAACCATGAGGCGGAGCCACCCTACGCATGAGCATGGGTTGGAACTATATAGTCTTAAGCTTTGAAAGATGGTGCTACTATTTATATGGTGAGCAATTCGAGGTATTTTCGGACCACAAAAGTCTGAAGTATATCTTTACTTAGCGGGACCTCAACATGAGGCAGCGCCGATGGATGGAATATCTAGAGGATTATGACTTCACTTTACAGTACCATCATGGTAAGACAAATGTAGTGGCTGATGCACTCAGTCGGAAGTCAAGGGGAGTACTGGCTAATGTGGCTTCCCGGGAGTGGTTGATGCTTGAGAGTGTGGGGCAGTTCGACTTACAGTACAACGAACATACTCAGGGTGTTTTGGGGAGTTTAGTGGCTACGCCTTCCCTACTGAGTAGAGTGATTGAGTCCTAGGGGCAGGACACTGAGATAGTGTCTATCAGGGACCGAGTATAGGCTGGTACGGGTGACGAGGGCTGGGCCGTTCACACGGATGGTAGTCTTCGGTATAGGGACCCGGATTGTGGTTCCCGATTGGCGGCGAGATAGGAGATCGCCGGGAATTCCATTGTTCTCGTTTTGCGGTGCATCCAGGTGGTACGAAGATGTATCATGATCTTACCGTCGCTAGTAATGCCCCGGAGCAAGATGAAGAGACACGTAGGATTTGTTTGACAATGTCTCACATGTCAGCCAGTTAAGAGTAGAGCATGAGAGCCGAGGCGAGAGCCTCCTGACCATTAGAGGTAGCGAAGTGGAAATGGGAGCATATCACGATGGATTTTGTGACTCACTTGCCATAGACATTGCGGAAGCATGATGCGGTGTGGGTGATTGTAACGACCCGTACCAAATAATACGAGTTTTTAACACATTTGACCAAGTTTGACCAAGTTTGACCAACACTTAGTATGTGGGCCCAAGTTTACTTTTTCAAGGATGAATAATTTTGGGTTGACTAAGACACCATTTCGTAGGCCTCGTCAATACGAGTTCACAGACAGGTTGAACGTCAAAATCCGACTTACGGATAAGAAATTATGGTCCTGGTAAGCAAGGAACAAAATATATGTAATTACGGATATATCGGTACTTGGATTTTACGGAAATATCGGAAAATATCGGTGGATATTTTGACAAAAATATCAGTAATGCAAAAATTAACAAAAATACTTTGAAATTCATGGAAATACTTTGTTGAACTATAAAAAATGCATAAATAAGCAAATATACACTTGTTGAAGATGATATTCATTATAATTTATCGAGAAATTACATTACAATAGTCATTTAAAACCAAAATGAAAGACCGATGTGGCTCAATTTATTATTTGATGAAGGATCCCATCTTGATGAAGACAATATTCATACCAAGACTTGTGGTGTTGCGATAATATTGATTGTAACTTCGAACATATCATGCATAAATTTGTTGACTCCTACCCTATACTTAAGTGTGGCTTTGAGGGTTCATACGATGTTTACATGTATTAGAATTAGTATTTTAATATATGTTGTATAAGAGTAAAACATTTGAACTCTTAGAACTATTGGATATAGTTGGTATGTTTTTATGGATATTGTAGTATGGGCCCAAGAGGCCGTTTTTATCCATACTTGTATCATTGTGATTATATTGGATTGCTTGGGACAGGTTTCATGCAGGTGTTTTATTTGGGTAGAGCTCCCCGTACAAAGGGAACTTCTGGGTCCACCTCGAGAGTGGCGTCGGGTAACTTGGGCATCCAACTGTATTCAGCGGAGTTGTGGATAGTCAGCGGACCACCGGAGTTTAGGCGTCACAATTTTACTCATTATCTAAGTTTTCAAAATTTTCATTATAATCTAGATTTTCCCTATTGTCTTCCTAGGTTAGATTTTCTATTTTATTTAAATTACAATAAAATATTTCACTAATATATTTTTCTTAGTTGTAAGCTTTTTCAGTATTATCTTTTATTAGATTTAAATCTAAAGTTATAAACATCAAATATATTTTTGTTTTTAAATTTTCTATCTTAGCATTTTCTAATATTTATTCTTTCATTTCTTGAGAAAGATTTAGTTATATAATTGTTATTAATTCTTGTAAAGATATTTAAGGCTTAAAAAGATATATAATGTTCTTAATATCCAATCATTTATTAAGAATCCTAGCTTATAATAAGTTAGAAATTCTATTATCACAATATCGTTTGGATAATAGTTATTATGTTGTTCTATAATCTTCATAATTCTAAAAGTTTTAACAAATATTTATGTTATTAAAGACTTTTCCAAAGACTTTTCTTTATTGCATTTAATTCATAAGGACTTTTCACTACCTATCATGAGCACGTTTTGATATAGCTCTTATTTCAATATTATTTTTTTATTGTTTTATCACCTATCATTAATTCATCTTTATTTATTTTCTTTGATAATCCTATTATAAAGATTCTAAAAATATTTTTATATTATTTAATAATCTTATAGTTCTATAAGTTTCCTCACAATTACAATATTCAAAATCTTCTATATGATATTGATCATGACTTTTTGTTAGATTTATTATTAATTTTGTTATTTCAATTTGAAATTCTTTTATCTTATTTTTTTTCAGTTAAATCTATCATACTTATATTATAGCAAATATTTTTTATATAGCTTCTATTATTCATCATTAAACCAATATTCTGTATCAAATTATTCTAAATCATAAACTTTAATGTTATCTTCTAAGATTATTTGATAATTTATTTTATAATATTTTTAAAATAAAATAATACTATTTTTATAATTTCTTTCAATTTTATTATCCATATTTCTCTAAATAAGAGATATTTAAGCATTATTACATTATTATTTTCTTTATTTTATTAAAAACCTATTAGTTTGCTTATCAATTTGAATTTATTACTAATACTGTTCTAGAATTATGATAGCAAGGACTTCCTATTTACTATCATGACTTTTGTTATCCAATGCATTTATTGTTATCATAACTTATCTTTGGTTTTTTTGTTTTTTCTTAATGTTTTTGTTTATTATGAAAAAACTAAATATTAAAATATGAGCAAATCATATACTTTATGATCCAATTGAAAATTTCGTGATCCATTTCATGTTAATTAAATAAAATCATATGTATTTTAAATTTTTAGCAACGCCGTCGGACTATTGAAGAAATTCATACTGTTTTTATTATTGTTTAAAGATCCTGCATAGAATTGGTATCAGAGCCATGTTCTTTCAAATTTTTGATGATATATGCTATGAAACTCTATTATTTTAATTGTGATTCCCACAGTTAGTGTTAATCAACCCTTGTGTCCGTTGGTCAGCCATAAATCCCTGTTGTGATGGGTAGGTGGTCCCGGTGGTGGTCTCAGTGGTGGTCCCATTAAGTGTTAGAATCCCAATTACTGTAGTAAGGGTAGAAATGGCAAATTTTATCAAAAAACTTGTAGGAACGATTAATCTTAGACCATCTAGGATTGATGAGCAGCTTAAACAATAGGAAAATACTCAAAAATATGAAAATAAATTATCTGTTTCCATAGAAGATTGGGAACAGTACATCAAAAACTGGGAAATGCCAAAACAAAACATCAAAGAATTGTATAAAGTAGGAAGTTTTGAATTCAAAAGAGATTATAGGATTAAAATCTCTGAGAATACTCATTCAATAGGATCTGAGATAGAAACTATTGAACTTCTAGATCTTAGAGACCTAGAGCAGTTACAAAGGGAAAAATTCAAAATTCTTCATATAGGAGCTATCCAGGTAGCAACAAAACCTTAACCAGATTAGGGTTAGACAAACCTATTTGTATATGTCTCCGTGATGCAAGACATAACCAATTCCAAGATTCCCTATCAGGGTAAATGCAAGCATATACATCCTTTGGACCGATGTATTTTACTTGCTATCCAAATCTAGAGTTAGACTGTATGAATGATCAGAGCATTCATAAGGTGTGACGCCCAATCCCGAGGGTCAGTTGACAACGTCAGCCAGCGGAGATAAATCGATGTCGGGTGCTTGAGCCTCTCATGAAAAATCGATGAGTCTCTCCTTTGTGCGAGGAGCTCTGCAGTACAAAACATGTCTGACAATTTACAATGACCACACAGGGTCCACATGCGAGTAAAATAATGGCCACTTAGGCCCCTGCATTAATACCCACAAAATACATCAACTATTTACAATAGTTCAAGAGTTAATAAATTACTCTTAATTCAACATATATTAAAATGTACAATTTCTAACACATGTTATACAAAATGGCATGATGCGAAAGCCCGCAACTGGCTTTCTTCTATGTGTGACCTCAGTGAGCCACTTGTCTCCTGTACACTCCTGTACTGAAATAGTGATCCCTCGGCCGAGGGGTGAGCAAAGCCCGGTAGAGATAATTTCCCTCGTGGGTTACTCCTCACTAAGTGCGCATGTCATGTGACAATCAGCATCAGCTTGATGCGCTGAACCTGCCGAATGCATGCGATCATGTCGAGTCCTCACCCAGGCTCCTCACGCGTCACTAAGCCAGCGAAACATGCATTTTATTTTCTTTCATGCCATGCACTCATACCTAATTTTCTGGAAGTTGCCCAGATACATATGAAATGCATTATACCATTCCAGGCCACACATGCCAATATATCATTTACACATATATTAACAAAATTTACATACATGCCACATGTTATTTAATTCACATCGATAACATCAAAATTAGCTATTAGACTAATTACAAATCATTTCAATGACTTACACACAATTATATTTTTATATAATTACATCATGTTAACACATTTAATTACATGCATTAACGTAATGAATTCTCACACGATTCAAGCCATTCATGCTAATATATTTACATGCATGTATTAACACAATTAATTCCCATAATTCATATTATTGTTTCTCAATCAATAACCTTTACCAAAATTAGCTCACATGGGCTAATTTACCAATCAGAAATTCATTTTGAATCACTCGATCATAAAAATTCTTTGAAATCACGTAGTTATTCACGTGAGCAGTGAAACCCTCGGGTTGTATTCGGCCCTGGCTAATGGGAGTTTTCTCCTGCTCAGGTTCAAATGTTTTAGGCTAGAAACACGGCTAATCCAAGCCTTAGAACATCTGACCATTTTACATGACTCTTGTGAAAGAATAACACAAGTAGGAAATGATCCTACCTCTTGGGTTGTAGGAACTCCACGGCAGGTGTCCTGCGTAGCCCAGCAGCGTAGATCGACTTTGCTTCTTTCGAGTCGAGGAGTCGACGATCAAGCCAGTAGAAATCTAGAGAGAAGGCACACATTCTCTCTCAAATCGTATCTAGCCCGTCGATTTTTAAGCCATTTTGAGAGAAGATGGGCACTATTCTTTGTTTGTTTATTCTCATTTAACATTTCAAAAATTCCTTCCATGTCCCTTCATCTTGATTTTTGACACTTTGCACAATCTCAGCCATTCATCTCATCCTCTCACTAATCATGCAACATGTGTCACATGAGTACATGTAGTAGGTGACTTTTGTCACATCACATGTGTTTCAAAAGCATTTCTGGCGCGAGCACTGCATTACTCGAAAAGCGTGAGTGTGTCTCGGGTCGATGAAATTCGACCTGGTAGCTAGATTTAGCGAGACGATTCCAACGGTGAAGTCCGTTTCGTCATCCGAGATCTAGAAAAATTCCAGATTTTGACAAAAATTACCGTTTTACCCTTTTTCAGAAAATTAGATTTTTTCTTAGGGTTTCACATTCTCCCCCCCTTAAAAGAATTTCATCCCGAAATTCCCTTTTATCACGCATCCGACCACGTGCATACGTAACCTACGTAATCAGCTTTCTTAGTGTGTGACGCTTTGGGTGCAATCAGCGTGTTGACAACCTAATGGGCGGACCTAATCCATGTCATGAATGACATCCATATGCCAAGCCCTTGCTTGAGCTCACCAACACTTGATGTAATTTCAATGGTGTCAAATCCTCGAGTCACTCGATCCCTATCGCTCCAACCCAAGTCACGTGATAACCGTGTGAGTGTGTTTTCATCTCGATCCTCCTGACTCACATCCTTTCGACTCACAAGTCACGTGATAACCATGGCCAGGTGTGTTTTCATCTCGAGTCCTCAGGCTCCTATCACTCAACTCTAAGTCTGCGTGATAACTTGACAGTGTGTTTTCATCTCGGGGCGCCAGAACTTCGGCAAATGACTGCGAGCCTCTTACATGCACACAAGAATTTCGGATATCTCGCAGTGCTTATATATATATATATATATATATATATATATATATATATATATATATATATATATATATATATATAAGTGTTCATGAAACGATGACTCGGAATAGTGCGAGTCAAGACTAGGTTGGTGCCTGGATGCACACCGGGAACCCCGAGTTGTGCACGTTCTGCGTGCGCCGGCTGTGGGTGTGGGTAGGCGTGCGAGTCTTGTGTCGTGGGCGCTCGACAACGGTCATGTCACAAGCCCCCTCGTAGTATTGTGGCCATCGCTCACAGCGAACGCCTGTGGCCCAGCGTAGCTATGTGCTAGTAATGCGCCTTGCCCCGGTCACAATACAAATTGTATCGCTACCGATCCATGACGCGCCTTTGCCGCGTCGTGTCAGCGCGCTCCACGCGTATCATGGCTCATGTTGGTAGTGTCGCGTGTCGTGTCGCGACACGCAGTAGGCCTTGCCTTCCTCTGTCTGATACAGCGATTGTATCGCGACCCGTCCCACCGGCGGTAGCGCGCGGTGCCTTGCCGTACTCCGCTGCGCGTGATCCGCGGTGTGGGTGGCCCGTCCACAGGCGTGTGGGTGAGTGTTGTGGTCGCATGTCGTGGCTTGTAATTTGGTCGTGTCATGGAGTGCGTGCCGCGCGTGTCGTGACTGTGGCTGCGGCGGAGTGTCGTGGCGGCGCCGCCGCCCGCCCTGCGCCTTTGCCTCCCCGCCTTGCACATCACAATACAGTTTGTTGTATTGTGACTGAAACAAAAAAAACGAAAATGGGCAGTAGCCCATTCCATGTTTTCTTGCACTTTTTTTTTTCTTTCATTTTTTTTTTTTTCATTGGTTCACCTACTGGAAAACCCAAAAAAAAAAATTTATTATATTTTTTTTTTCATTTTCCAGTAGAACAAAATAAATTTATTAAAATTTATTTTATTTATTACTAAAGCATCGTTTTTTCATCTCCGGTAGCCTCCTTCTTTACTCCATATTCTGTCAACCTACACAGCTGCCTTCATACAACTCAAAATTTTTATGAGTTAAATTTTAACCTTTTTCTTGTGCAAGCGGAAAAATTTTCCGAGTTTTACAACAAATCGTTTATGTTCAAAAGCGGAACTCTTGTCAGAAAATTTTATATATATATATATATATATATATTTCGTTCAATTCTGGACCATTTTGCCAAAAAATTTCTCGATGTCGTGTACTGCTCGATACCAGGCTGTGTGTACGAATCCGGAGGTAGTTGACAACCCGTCAGCACGGAATACTAAATCGATGTCGGGTAACTTGAGCACCACTCATGAAAATCGGGAGTCTCCTTTGTGCGGGAGCTCTGCAAGGTCAAAACTGTCTGACAATTTACAATGACCACACATGGTCACATGCGCGAGTAAATAATGGTCAGGCCCCTACCTTAATACCCACAAAATACATCAACCTTCTGATAGTTCGAGGAGTTAATAAATTCTCTTGGTAGCGTATATTAAAATGTACGTTCTAACACATGTTATCTGAAAATGACAATCTTAAGCGTAATAGAACTTTTCTTCTATATGACCTCTAGTGAGCACCGTCCTCCTGTACACTCTCCACATGCACAAATAATGATCCTCGACGGGGTGAGTAAAGCCGGTAAAGATAATTTCCTCGTAGGTTACTCCGCTAAATTGCACATGTCATGGCAAACAATCATCCAAGCAATTACATGAACCTACCGAATGTCTACATGATCCATGTCAGAGTCCTCACGACTCTCGCACATGCCTAAGCCGCGCGAGGAAAACATCCCTTTTATTTTCTTTCATGCGTGCACTGCCTAATTTTCTAGGTTGCCGTGCATATGAAATGCATTATGTCATTCTCAAACCACACATGCCAATATATCATTTACACATATATTGACAAAATTTACATACATACCACATGTTATTTAATTCACATCAATAACATCGAGTGCTCACTTGAGCTAATTGCAATTCATTTCCAGCGACTTACACACAATTATATTTTATATAATTCCACATCATGTTAACACATTTAATTAAATGCATTAACATATTAATTCTCACACAATTCCAAACATTCATGCTAATATGTTTACATGCATGTATTAACACACTTAATTCCATAATTCATATTATTGGAGTTCTCGATCAATAATACGAAATTAGCTCACATGAATTTAATTGCAATCGAAATTCATTTTGAATCACTCGACATCATAAAAATTCACACCAAAATCACGTAGCTATTCACGTGAGCAATTGAAACCCTCGGGTTAGCCTTTGTTACGGCATATTAATGGGATTTTCTCTGCCTAGAGTTCAATGTTTTGAGACGAAAACCTGACTAATCGAGCACGGAACATCTGACCATTTACACATGGCTCTTGGCCAGAATAGCACAAGTAGGAAAGATCCTATACCTCTTGGAGTAGTAGGAGCGTAAGGGCCCCACCCTGGCCCACTTTCAGACGAGGGGTGGTCCCACTCCTGAGCTATCCCTAACTCCGGGGTTTCTTTAGCCTCAGGTAGGCTCGAACACAGGACCATGAGGCTTAGGAATGGGTACTAGCTCATAGTCCCAGTCGGCCACGGGCAGCCGTGGCTAGAGATGGCACAATGTGGACCACCTCGGTGAAAGGCTGGGAACCCACTACAGGCGCCTTATATCACAGGTCTCTTACACGGCCCATTTCAGACGGAGGGTTGTGTCAATTCACAGGCCTCTAGCTCTGGGGGTTTCTTTCGCCTTCGTGGGCTCGAACCTGGGACCATGAGCTTAGGTACCCATTCAGGTGGCTCCACTGCAACTGGGCTGGGGCCCACCCTAGCCCGCTCTGTAGGGGGGTGGTCGCTCCTGTTTATCCCCACCCAGCTCACGGTATAGGGGCATGTCCCGTGCCCTTTTCTTTCGCCTCAGTGAGCTCGAACCCCAGACCCCGGGACGTATTGAAATAGGGAGCACTCTCGCTCCTGGCTGAAATTTGTAGTTCGGTTGGTAGTGAGAATACTCCCGACCAGCCGCTGATCTTGGCCGAGCTCTCCCACCAGTGAAACGCATGGGATTATGCCTATAGCTGTGGTGAGAGATAACTGTGATGAGTTTCTATCGAAGAGTGGGACCGCAAGCGTATATCACGGGTCCTACTTTGGCCCGGCTCAGACGGAGGGTTGGTGTCAATTCACGGGCTATCCTATGCGGGGGTTTCTTTCGCCTCCGTGGGAGTTTGAGCATGAAGACCGTGAGGCAAGTGCGAGATTCGGTAGTTCATTTTATGGCCCCGGGCTACTAGCTCAGTTGGTAGTGGGAACTACCTCGAATGGGTACCTAAGCTCATGGTCCCAGGTTCGAGCCCACGGAGGCGAAAGAAACCCCTGTGAGCTAAGCTGGCTGTGGTCAACCCTCGTCGGAAGTGGGCCGAGTGAACTGTGACCTGGAATTGCCTTTTTGTAAGGGCCCCACCCACGGCCCACTTTGCAGACGAGGGTGGTCGCTCCTGGCTATCCCCACAGCTCCACAGGGGTTTCTTTCGTATCAGGTAGGCTCGAACACAGGACCATGAGTTTAGATAAAGATTCGGTAGATTCATTTCTGCGTGGTAGTAGTGGAGTTGGTAGTGGAACTCTTATCGAGATGGGTATCTAAGCTCATGGTCCCGGGTTCGAGCCCATGACACTAGGAAATGGCTATGATGGACCACCCCTCGTCGGGAGTGGGGGCCCCGGTGGCGACCTCTGAGACCCGCGAATCGGTGTCGCGTGGCACCGTAGCGTGGTCGACTGGCTTCTTGCTCGGGTCGAGAGCTGAGACGGTCCGAGCAGTAGAAAGGAAATCCTGAGAGAGAGGCACACCTTCTCTCTCTCAAAGTCTGGATCTAGCCCACTATCGATTTTCGCCATTTTGAGAAGATGAACACTATTTGCTTTTTGTTTTATTCTCATTTAACATTTCAAAAATTCCTTCTATGTCCCTTCATCTTGATTTTTGACACTTGGCACAATCTCGGTCATTCATCTCATCCTCTCACTAATCATGCAACATGTGTCACATGAGTACATGTAGTAGGTGACTTTTGTCACATCACATGTCTTTCTCACACCATTTTACGGCACCCGACACTCGATGCCTCGAAAAACGTGAAATTCCGATTGTCTCGGAATTCGACGAAATTCGACTTGGTAGCAAGATTTGGCGAGATGATTCCAACTATGAAGTCTGTTTCATCATTCTGATCTAGAAAAATTCCGGATTTTGACTGAAATTACCGTTTTACCCTTTTTTAGAAAATTAGATTTTTTCTTGGGGTTTCACATAAGGCCTGAACTCTAAATATTCAAACCCAAAACTATGACATGGACCCTAGATCCAGGAATATTCTTATAGTATACAGAGTATACTATAAGGTAATGACTTCTGTAGTCAACCCAAATTGTCTTTTGTCATCCCCAAAAGATCAAACATTAATTTGGCAAGCTAATGAAAAGAACTCTAAAGTCATAATACCAAAACCTATTCCTTGGGAATGTTTAACACAATCTAAGGAATGGAATTTCAAACAACTCTTAGCCCCAAAACCAATTGAACAACAAAAACTAATGTCCATAACTGAAGATGGACAAGGAAATGTACAAATTAACTTTGAACCTATGAAGGAACATCCTAGAAGGTCATATTCTACAAGTTCTTCGAATTCCTTTTTAGAAATTTGAACTCCTTCTAGAAGATCAAATGTTCAATCAAACTTAAATTTGGAATAAGTAGACTATTCATCTACAATTCCAAATTTGAAATATTCCAAAACAGATCAAAATATACAAAATTCTCCAGATAGGTTTCCAACTTATTCTCAAATGATATCACCAAATGATGAGCCCTCTCAGCTCATGATGATGACAGCAGAGAATATTTTTGAAATAGATAAAGAATATCTAAGAAATGAGGTAAAATCCATAAAAGAAGTTTTCTCTATCCTTATTATTAAGTCTTGCTTTTCATTTGTAATGGAATAGAACATCATGGTGTTCTAATTCCGTGGTTTAGGGTGGTGGTAGTGAATTGGACATGAATACTATGTTGGAAATTGTTTTCATAATTCATTATCTTATATATATTTGTTTTACCATTAACTCATGCTTGGTTGAAATCAACATATTAATTTATGATCAATCTTAATATGTAAGTGGTTCTTTGTAAGATCTAAAAAGTGAATGAAGAATTAGACATAGGTGGGTTAACCTAATAAACTTGGTAATATAGGATTATCAATAATTAGGAGGCTTTGGAGTTCTTTGCATTCAATGCACCTTTAATGCTTGGGGTTGATCCAAGGAGCGAAACCAGAGTGATAAGGGAGGTTAAATGACCTTGAGAAAGACTGTTCTGATAGATAAGAGTCGCCTTGGAACATGTACATGCTAGATAATGGAATGGAGCAGCAACATTTGATAGTAGGGCGTCAGCGACACGGCACGTTAACCTTTTTGCATCATTTTGATCATTTTTACGTTAGAAGCGCACAGTTACATTAGTAGTAATTTAATATGGTTTTACTTCCACTTAGCCATTACAATTGCTAGTTTGAATATTAAATAAGTATTACAAATTTTGGTACTTAGCTCATTACGATTAAGGTTTTCCCTGTGGATCAATATCCGTACCTTTAGTACACTATATTACTTGACGAGTGTATACTTGCGCGATTAGGCAATTTGCACTTCTTATTGCATATCCACAAAAACACAATCACGTAAATGCCTATCAAGTTTTTGGCATCGTTGTCGGGGAAAATTTCTATTTCATCGTGGTGTTTATGCTAATATTAACACTAAGTACTTCTTCGATACTTTAGACATTTGTTTTTATTTAATTTTTGATACTTTATTTTTGTAAGCTTGCAAATGCGTTAGGTTGTATGTGAGGTTCATTGAGAAAATCTTATTCCTTTGGATCCTTAAATCGAGAGAACTTTGAAAAGAATTATGAGGCACAAGAGAGAAGCAGCTAGAATGGAACAACTACCTATGGGACTGATGGAAGGAAATAGAGAAGACAATGCTGGTTTGATCAGAGGAGGTAGTGTAAACCCTGATGTGGTAAATATGAATACTATGTTGCCACCTATAAGTGTAATTAAGCCCCTCTCTTGGTTCTCCTTTTGTGATTAGGGACGACAATAATGATAATTTCGAGCTGAGTCCATCGCTCTTTAGTTCTTGCGAGGAATCCGGTTCCGCGGGCTGTACGTGAGGATCAGAGATGCTTTCGTATCTGAATGTTTTGGAGGTGTGTGATGGAGTGAAATATAGCGGGGTGGCTTGATGATCTTTGACCGACTAGATTGTTCCTATTTTCATTGAAGGAGAAAGCGAAACGTGACTTATTTTAGAACCACGGTTGATAACATCATGGGATGACTTATCGAACAAATTTCTTGCTAGATTTTTTCCACCAGCAAAAGCGGTAAAGTTGAGAATTGAGAAAAGCAAATGGTTTTTCTCAACATTAACAAATGAACAAAAGGAAAAATTTTAAAAACAATGGTATCAAACAATGGAGACAATGGAAATGAATATTCCAATGTTCACATATTTTGATATTTATCTTTTAAATAATCAAATAAATTATCCTTTTGTCGTATAAATATGTTTAAAGGAATGGATTAAATATATGAAAGAAGGTAGTATCTACCCATCCTCCTTTAAGAAGAAATAAGGATAATGGCACGAGGTAGAAATCATAACCGCCCCTTCAAAGCAATAAATACAAAAGGAAGATGAGGCAGAGCTATAAGAATAAAAGATATTAAGGGAATCCAACAACAAAATAATTTTACAAATCAAATTTTAGGAACCATTTCCTTTCAATTAGACAGAATTGAGAAAAATACACCTAAAATAAAAGAAATTGAAAAAGAAAAACCTTTGTTCAAACCTTCAGATTGCAAAAAATCTCTAAGATTAGGAGGAAATATATATAACGATGACTTAGTAAAAATTTTAACTAAAAAATTAGAATTTATGAATATAAAAGACCCTTGACTTCGAAGATCAAATAAACTTCTTAACAAATAATTGAGCTAGAAATTGACCAAATAAATAAGATAAGCGTGGCATCAAAAAGACGAAAAATTTTATCAAAGACCCAGCTCCTCAGTTCTACGATTTGAAGAAAAACAACCCCTGAAAATATGTTTAGCAATGATTTCATCTATGGCCCGGAATATAGATGGACTATCACGAACTTATGAAATTTTTGTGGTTCTCCATCAAATGCAAATATCATCAACTGCCTATTTGACAGATGGCGATGATCATAATGCTATCCAATTAATTTTGGCAGGATTTTCTGGAACATTAAAATGTTGGTGGGAAAATTTTCTCACTGATAAAGAAAGATTTTATGTGCAAACAAGTTTAAATGAAGAAGGAGAGCAAGATGCAGTCTTAAGACTCATGTATGCTATAATCAAACATTTCATAGGTGATCCTAGAGTTTTTGAAGAAAAAAATTCAGAAATTCTTCAAAACCTAATATGCAGGACACTTAGTGATTTTAGATGGTATCATGATGTGTTCTTAGCAAAAGTAATGACTAGAGAGAGTGCAAGGCTTCTTTTGGAAAAGAAAAATTCCTTTATGGACTCCCAGGGTTCTTCTTGAAAGGTTGAAACTCTTAGGGAAAAACATAATGGAGCAATTCCTTATGAAGATCTCATATGGAATCTAATAGGGAAAGTGAAAATAGAAGGTCTAAAGTTGTGTTCTCAGCTTAGACTCAACATCAGTTAAAAGGGATACAAGCTTGAGAAAGATTTAGGATCTTTTTGTGCTCAATATGGTATTGAAATGCCAGTACCTCCCTCACAAAAACATAAAAAACAAAAATATTATAAGGAAAAGCCTTATAAAAAATACAAAAAATTTAAGAATCATAAATCACCTTGCTCCAAAAAACAACACTCTCGCCAAAAGCATGCGCGAGAGAAGTTAGATGTTTTAGAATTAATTGAAGGGTCATATAGCTCGAATTGTAGAAAACAAAAATTAATGTTTTATCGGACGCATAAGAGAAGAATATTATTAAAAAATAATACTTCATCCTCGGCCCGATAAATCTCAAACTAAAAACAATGTCGAGAAAAGAAAATGAGCAAAATAGAAAAATTGTTTATGTCGAATAAATATGTTAACATCGTCGAAATTATTCATAGAAATGATAGATCAGATTGAAGATAAAGAAACTAAAGCAAAATATATAAGAAAGTTTTAGAACATCAAAACACTAAGCAAAATACAAGAATAATCTAGCAAATTCTATAAAATGAAAGATATTGTTAATCTTTGTAGAAACCGAGAACCGACAACAATTGAAGATTTGCAAATAGAAACAAAACAAATAAAAACCCAAATTGATGAATTAAAACTTTATACCCATAATATAGATGTCCGAATAACTAATCTAGAAAATCAAAAAGAAACTTTAACTAATCAAACATCTGAAGAGTTAGAAACTTTTGTTAATAGTATGACAATTGTATAAAAACAAAGATGGTATACAAAGATAACATTAAAAATCAACCCTGATTTTCAGTCAACGTTTATAGCCTTGATTGACTCAGGAGCTGATTTCAATTGTATACATGAAGGATTAATTCCTACTGTATATTTTGTAAAAACCTCTCAAAGACTTTCAACGGCCAGTAATGATCCATTGAAGGTTCAATAAAAAATACCGCAAGGTCATATTTGCAAAAATGGTATTTGTATTAAAACTTCATTTTTACTAGTAAAAAACATAAGTCATCAAATTGTATTAAGAACCCCTTTCCTAACACAATTATATCCCTTTAGCATAGATAGCCAGGGTTTAAAAACAAAATACAATAACCAAGAAATTTTATTCGAATTCATAAAAGGGATAGAAGTAAAAGAAATTAATCAAGTTCAAGATTTTATAAATTTACTTCAGCAAAAACAACAACATGTAAAATTTCTTAAAAAAGAAATACAATACAAAAAGACTGAAGAAAATTTAAAATCCAAACAAATTCAAGAAAGGATTAAACAAATTCATAAACAAATAGAAAACAATCTTTGTTCTCCTATACCAAATGCTTTTTGAAATAGAAAACAGCATATGGTTTCATTACTATATGAAAAAGAATTCAATGAAAAACAAATTCCAACAAAGGCAAGACCAATTCAAATGAATCCAGAACTCTTAGAATATTGCAAAAAAGAAATCAATCATCTTTTAAGCAAAAAATTGATAAGACCAAGTCATTCCCTTTGGAGTTGTGCAACTTTTTATGTTCAAAAGGCCTCAGAAATAGAAAGAGGAACTCCAAGATTAATCATCAATTATAAACCACTAAATAAAGTCTTACAATGGATTAGGTATCCAATACCTAACAAAAAGGACTTAATTCAAAAGATTTATAATGCTACAATATTTTCAAAATTTGATATGAAATGCAGTTTTGGCAAATTCATATTAAACGAAGATAGATGGCAGCATTTCTGGTTCCATTCGACACTACGAATGGAATGTAATGCCTTTTAACCCCTAAAAATGCTCCTTAAATTTCAAAATATGATGAATGATATTTTCAATGATTATATTAAGTTTTTCTATAGTATACATTGATGATCTTCATATATTTTCAGAATTCCATAAACATTTCAAACATTTAAAAAATTTTCAAAAAATTGTAAGAGAAAATGGATTAGTAATCTCTGCAACAAAAATAAAACTATTTCAAACAAATATTAGATTTTTAGGATTTGATATTTATCAAGGGCAAATAAAACCAATACATAGAGCAATTGAATTTGCTGACAAATTTCCTGATGAAATTAAAGACAAAACACAACTGCAAAGATTTTTAGGAAGTTTAAATTATGTAGCTGATTTTTATCCAAATCTTAGTATTTTAATTAAACCTTTATTCCAAGGTTGAAAAATCCTCTCCATGGTCGATGAGCACACTTTCAGTAGTCAAAACGAGTTAAGGCTGGGTTAAGAACTATAGCAGAATCCTTCACCCGAGAAGCCTTTCCTATAATAGAACAAACACCTGTGACATAGGATACGATTGGGATATTAAAACAAGATTTTGAAAACAAAATTTCAATTGTAAGGTCGCACACGGTGTTTGAGTGGTACTGAATAAATTATTCAGCAAATTTAAAAGGAAATTTTAGCCATTGTTTTATGCATTCAAAAATTTCAAAGTGATGTTTTAACAAAAATTCTCTTAAGAGTTGATTGCAAAAAGTGCTAAAGATTTTACAAAAGATGTTCAAAAATTTGGTTTCAAAAGCGATTTTTGCGGTCTTAAGCAATTTTATCTGTTTTTGATTTTGAAATTAGATTTATCAAAAGGATCTTCAAATGTTTTGCATGATTTCCTTTCACGGGAATTTTCTGGGGAAAATGACCAGCGGATATATCAAACCTACAACCAAAAGAGTTATATCACGATACCAAAGCGAACTTCAAATCGTTTTGAGGTATTGGGAAAAATCCCCAAACCAAACACCCCAAGTTCTTCGAATCACATTTATATTACAAAAAAGAACCTAAACTGATTCGGGTTCTGAAAGCGGATCATCAATGCTGCTTGATCTCTTTGAGCTCCAAAATTTTCAAAAGACCAAATATTTTAACAAATGAAAATTTCAAAAACCCGTAGATTCTCACAATTTATACTCGTAGATACAGAATCTATTCAAGTTTCTCATGTCAAAAACCTGAAGTGCTGAGATTGATTATTCAAAATGCAAAATTTAAAGTTATCTACAGCGGGGCGGGAACAAAGTCTTTTTACTCCTGGCTTGATTTTTAAGCTTTGTTCCACACAAACTTTTGATTACATTGACTACAAGAATGCTTGGTATGACACTTTCTTTGTTAGACCATCTTCCCATTCATGGTTTTTCAATTGGGGAGAAAAACTTCAAAAAGCTTTTCCAAATTGGTTTCAGGAATGGTGGTTGTTTCTTGGTGCCACTCAAATATTTTTGTTGAAATCATACAAATCCTTTAACTACTTCAAGCGATTGCTTGAAAGCTTTTCCTTCGAGGAAACGAGTTATTCACTTTCCTTACATTCTCAATTTAATCCAATTTGGATTCTTTTTGTTGAATCTTCCAGCCACTTTGCGGTACCTTTTCCTAGGCATTTTGGCGAGAATTCAAAAATCAAATGGTGGCGCTTTCAAATTTCTCAAGCCTAAACCTTCCCAGGTCCATTAAAGGATGTTTAGTTCGCAAAAGCCCAAATCAAGAAGCCCTATAAGACGAGAAATTCAATTTTCTCGAAGAGAACAAAATAGTAATTTCGGTAAAAATCCGAAATTTTCTGAGTCTCGGATGACCGCAGACATCTCCGTTGAACTGCGTCTCACGATTTGCTTTACCGCGTGAATTTC
Organism: Tetrastigma voinierianum; assembly: GCA_016808115.1. NCBI lineage: Eukaryota > Viridiplantae > Streptophyta > Magnoliopsida > Vitales > Vitaceae > Tetrastigma > Tetrastigma voinierianum. The sequence continues at coordinate 63,842 of JAEQBH010003548.1, forward strand.
GTTGGATTAGAGATGGTCGAGTTTCACGTTTTTCGGCGTGGGGTGTCGAATGACACATGGCGGTAGGATGCCACATGGCATCTGAAATGACCTTGGCGAGCCATGTGGTCCACTTGGCATGGCTCGCGATTAGTATGTGGAAAGGAATCCATGGCTCCTGATGAGCCGCCCGAGGTGCATGATGTCATAATAGGAATTAGAAATAAGAAAAACATGGAAAGAGATAGCCACCTGAATGGGTAGAGGAAATGAGGAGGAAATTGCCTCTTGTTGACTCGTACGTTAGTAATGATTGAGGAGAGAAAATGTGAGGAGAAGAAGAAGAGAAAATGAAAAGAGGTGAGATGAAATGAGAAAAGATAGAAAGGCAAGGAAGGAAAGAGAGGAAAGAGGGAAAAGGAAACGGTTCTTAGAGAAAAAGGGAGGAAAATGAGAAAGGAGGAAAGGGGGAAAGGAAGATTTTCCGGGTTTCGAGGCGGTCGGCGTTCGACCCCGGTTCAGTACTAAAGTTGGTACATGCGATGGGATCTACTTGTGGACACGAAAAGTTGGAGTTCGACAAACTCGAGAGGTAGGATATTTTCTACTTGGTTTACTTTTAGCCTAAAGGCTTTATAATGGTAGGGGTTGCTTGTGGGAGGCCATGAGAGGCCATGTAAATTAGTTCCAAGCTTTGGAATTAAAGGGTATGGATTTCATGACCGGTTTCACGGATTGTGGGAGTTAGGGTTTAGGCCCAGAAAGCCCAGAAAGTTTCTCGTGTCATGGTTGTTGATGTGATGACAAAGTTGGAACAAATAGTTTCATGTTTGCGAAGAAGTAGTGGTACCATGTTGAATAGTTGTAATTTTGAGACCTTGTTGTGTGTTATGGCTTGCTTGAATATATGCGAGTATGTGGAAATGTGATGTTGATGCATCTTTATTTAAATGTATTAAGCATGATTTGCATAGGTAGATTATATATAAATTATAATTTCCATGGTTTGTAAATGTTTCATGTAGTGCTCATTCATTGTGTAACATGAGGAAAATCATTGGCATCATGCACTTCATATGCATGGTCACATCGCGTCGGTCGGGTGTGGGTGCGGGTGGGTTTGTTCAGGTGTCGGTGAATGGGTGGTGGAACTCGGGAAAAATGGAATGAGAGTCCCAGTGAGGAACATGAGTGTGTAAAATGATCAAAATGAAAAATTACATGTTTTGGGCGGAGCAAGTTGGGGTAGATCCTCACAGGGTGAAAGTCCCAAATGTTATTCACGGTTCGACATGAATCCGTGATGTAGTTCATTGAAAATGTTAGAAAGACATCTTGGCGTCTCTGATTGTAAACCCGAGAAATTTGTGGCCCATCAAAATGAGAAAAAGAATTTGATAACTAAAATTAGGAGGGTCTCAGTAGTTTAGTCGAAGTGTGTGTGGTTTATTCACACTTGGCATTCCAGAGTGTGAGGGAGTCGGGTGGGACTCAGGTTGTGAGCATGAGGGGTCGCATCTCATGCATGATGTAGCATTGTATAATAAGTAAGTAATTGTATGGAATGTGGTCAGTCATTTATATATCTTATTGCGTATGCATTTTAGGTGGGGAGTACTTGCCTTAGGAAAACTTTCTCTTGGGCTTTGCTCACCGTCGCGGATTACTTTAGTGCAAGGGGACTATCGGGGAGACGATGCAGCAGTGAGGGGTAGCTTTTTGAGAAGAAAGCAAAATGTGGATTTAAGTAAATATTTTGTAAATATGTATAAATCTTTTGTAAACAAGCATGAGAAAACTATGAGAATATAGTTGGCATATTTATTTTAGTATTGGTTGTGGGCCCGAGAGGCTATTTACGAGTATCGTCTCGCGATACGAGATGCCATGGTGCCTCATGAGGTTGGGTAGTGACGGACCGGGTTTTAAGGGCGTCGCGAAGCCCACGAAATCAAAGGTACCAACTTGGACCCTGACCTTTACCGGGCCACTTGCGTGGCCTCGACTCCTTAAAAAATTCATTTCGCCCAATTAGGCTATGGAAGCATCTGAAGTCGAACGGGCGGTGGGACCTTTGTCCCGACTTGTGGGTCGATTCGAGACGAAGAAGGCTGCATCTAGTTCAGCCTTCTAGCAAAATGAAGACATGTGTTATGGACTCCCATACACGTGTTATGGACTCCCATACACTCCTCTCGAGTAATGGGAAACACAACATTTTCAAAAGCCTCTGTTTCAGAGAATTCACAGGCTCAAAACCACCAAGACATCAAATTTTCAAGCTTACCATTGACCGATTCGAAGAGGACTCTTGGAATGAGTTAATCGAATGGTGGAAGGTGGGGATCGACTAGCCAATGTGACGATGTAGTCTTGTCATTATAAAAACAAGAAGAAAAGATGAGTTGACAGAAAGCAACTTGCTTTTCAGAAAGTAGATTCCTCATCATCAAAAGAAGACAAAGGCTGACTCAAAATGTGGCCTCTTTTCAAAAAGCAAGATAAGATTAAAGGCAAAGAAATTCCCTTGTCTTCTTTTTCGCTTCACGCTGGATTCCTTTGTGTGGATCTGGGAATTTTTATTTAGTCAGCGGTTGAATGTTTTGAATTAAGTCAAGAATCTATATAAGGAGAGGATGTCTCTATAGGAGCTGAGGCTAAGTTTTTAGTGAGAGAAAATCAGAGAGAATTTTCTTGAGAACTATCATCTTGTAACCTACTCAAGTATTGTGCAAACTTTCCTGTACAATCTTCAAATATCGTAAGTTTGAATTTCAAATAAAATTTTCTTTGATTCAAATTTATGTGTACTATTTATCTGTTTCTACTGTTCAAATCTTCATGATCAAAACTTTGAAAATCTTCAAGAAGTATATTAGGCTGGAAACCAGTAACCTCCTCCCCTGATCTCAGTCCCTGAGTAGAGGAAACCTCTGGTGTAACAACGTCGTCGCACTATTGAAGAAATTCATACAGTAGAAACAGATAAATAGTACACATAAATTTGAATCAAAGAAAATTTTATTTGAACTTCAAACTTACAATGTTGAATTTAATGCCAGAGACTACGCAATACAGTGAGTTACAGATGATAATTCTCGAAAAGAACTATATCTGTTTCTCTCACTAAAACAACACTCTAGGAGACATCCTCACTTATATAGGATTGCAGCCGAATTCAAAGCATTTAGCTCGATGAACGAAAATAAACACAGCATCCACGCACGGTAAGTATGTGTTTTTTGAAAAGGAAGACAGAATGATCTTTCGATCTTATCTTGCTTTTTGAAAAACCACCTTTGAGAATAGGCCTTTGTGTAACGATGAAAATGCACGCACACGAAAAACGCTTTTGTCAATAATCTTTCTTTGTTTGCTGTTAATTAGAGAACAAGAGCGTTACATCGATCCATACTTCTTTGCTTAGGTCGGGATCCAGCCTTGAGATCTTCCACCATTTGGATTAACTCATTCCAAGAGTCCTCTTCGAATCGGTCAATGGTAAGCTTGAAAATTTGATGTCTTGGTGGTTTTGAGCCTGTGAATTCTCTGAAACAGAGGCTTTTGAAAATGTTGTGTTTCCCATTACTTGAGGGGAGTGTATGGGAGTCCATAACACATGTCTTCATTTTCTTTAGAAGGTTGATGGATGCGATATCTTGCCGTCGAATCGGAATCTGAGTTGGGACAGTGTCTCAGCTGCCTGTTCTTGAACTTTTTTGAGATAAGCCTTATAAACTGAATTTGAAGGAAATGAATTTTTTGAAGGAGTTTGAGGCCACGCAAGTGGGCCTGGTAAAGGTTGGGTCCAAGTTGGTACCTTTGACTTTGTGGGCTTCTTGGATTTGGGCTTTTGCGAATCTAACCATCCTTTAATGGACTCAAAGGTTTGGGCTTGAGAAATTTTGAAAGCGGCCCACCCTTTGATTTTGAATTCCCTGTCAAATCTTTGGGGAAAAGATGCGGCAAAAAGTGAGGTGGGAAGTTAATTCCCTGACAAAGAATCCACTGGATTTTAAATTGAAACAGGAAGGAAAGTGAATAACTATTTACGAAGGAAAAAGTTTTTCCTGATTGGCTTTGAAGTAGTCAAAGGATTTGCGGATTTCGGGACAAAAAATATTTTGAGTGGCGCCAACGTACCATTCACGAAACCAATTTGGAAAAGATTTTTGAAGTTTTTCTCCCCAATTGAAAAACCATGAATGGGAAGATGGTCTAACAAAGAAAGTGTTATACCAAGCATTCTTGTAGTCAATGTAATCAAAAGTTTGTGGAACAAAGTTTTCAGAAAATCGTTTGTGAGTAAAAGGACTTTGTTCCCAGTCCTTGTCAGAGATAACTTTTAAAATTTTGCATTTTGAATAATCAATCTCAGTACCCTCAGGATTTTTGACATGAGAAACTTGAATAGATTCCGTATCTACGAGTATAAATTCATAGAATCTACGGGTTTTTGAATTTCATTTGTTAAAAAATATTTGTCTTTTTGAAAAAAAATTTGGAGCTCAAAAGAGCTTGAAGCGGATTGATGATCTGCTTCTAGAACCTGAATCAAAAGTTTAGGTTCTTTTGTAATATAAATAGGATTTGAAGAACTTGGGGTGTTTGGTTTGGGGATTTTTCCCAATACCTCAAAACGATTTGAAGTTCGGGCTTTTGGCATTGCATATGACTCTTTGGTTGTATGTTTGATAAGATTTGCTTTGGTCATTTTCCCTGTAAAAATTCCCGTGAAAGGAAATTAGGTAAAACATTTGAAGATCCTTTGATAAACTCAATTTCAAAATCAAAAACAGATAAAATTGCTTGCCATCTGGCAAAAATCTATTTTGAAACCAAATTTTGAACATCTTTTTGTAAAATTTCTTTAGCATTTTTGCAATTAACTCTTAAAAGAAATTTTGGTTAAAAACATCACTTTGAAATTTTTGAATGCATAAAACAATGGCTAAAATTTCCTTTTTAACCGTTGAATAATTTATTTGAGGACCACTCCAAACACCAGAGTGGAATCTTACAATTGAAATTTTGTTTTCAAAATCTTGTTTTAATATCCCACCATATCCTATGTTTGAGGCGTCTATCTATATTATAGGAAAGGCTTCTGGGTGAAGGATTCTGTTTGACTACTTGAGTGTGCTCATTCGACCATGGAGCAGGATTTTTCTTTAACATTTGAAATAAAGGTTTAATTAAAATCCTAAGATTTGGATAAAAATCAGCTACATAATTTAAACTTCCTAAAAATCTTTGCAGTTGTGTTTTGTCTTTAATTTCATCAGGAAATTTGTTAGCAAATTCAATTGCTCTATGTATTGGTTTTATTTGCCCTTGATAAAATATAAATCCTAAAATCAATATTTGTTTGAAATAGTTTTATTTTTTGTTGAGAGATTACTAATCCATTTTCTCTTACAATTTTGAAATTTTTTAAATGTTTGAAATGCTCTTCTATGGAATTTGAAAATATAAGAACATCATCAGTATCTTATAGAAAACTTAGTATAATCATTAAAAATATCGTTAAACCATTATTTTGAAATTGAAGGCATTTTTTAGGCGAACATTACATTCCATTCGTAGTGGCCGAGATGGGCCCAGCAAATGTTGTTTTATTGCTATCTTAAGTTTAATCACAGATTTGCAAAATCCGGTTCATATCAAATTTTGAAAATGTTAGCATTATAAATCCTTTGAATTAAGTCCTTTTGTTGGGTATTTGGATATTTAATCCATTGTAAGACTTTGTCGGTGGTTTATAATTGATGATGACTAATCTTGGGCTCTTCTTTACATTTCTGAGGGCCTTTTTGAGCACGTAAAAAACTGTACAACTCCAGGGAATGACTTGGTCTTATCAATTTTTGCTTAAAAGATCATTTTATTTCTTTTTGCGATATTCTAGAGTTACGGAATTTCATTTAGGAATTAGTGCTGCCTTTGTTGGAATTTGTTTTTCATTGAATTCTTTTTCATATGGTAATGAAACCATATGTTATTTTCTATTCTAAAATGCATTTGGTATAGAAGAACAAAGATTGTTTTCTATTTGTTTATGAATTTGTTTAATCCTTTCTTGAATGTGTTTGGATTTTAAATTTTCTTCAGTCTTTTTGTATTGTATTTCTTTTTTAAGAAATTTTACATGTTATTTTTGTTGAAATAAATTTATAAAATCAGACGATTAATTTCTTTTACTTCTCCACTTTTATGAATTCGAATAAAATTTCTTGGATTTCACTATATTTTGTTTTTAAACCGGCTATCATGTTAAAGGGATATAATTGTGTTAGGAAGGGGTTCCTAATCGATTTGATGACTATGTTTTTGACTATTAAAATGAGTTTTAATACAAATACAATTTTTGCAAATATGACCTTGAGGTATTTTGTATTGAACCTTCAATGGATCATTACTAGCTGTTGAAAAAGTCTTTGAGGTTTTACAAAATATCACGATTAAGGAATTGATCCTTCCTGTATACAATTTAAATCAGCTCCTGAGTCAATCAAGGCTATAAACGTTGATTGAAAATCAGGGTTGATTTTAAATGTTATCTTTGTATACCATCTTTGTTTTTGTACAATTGTCATACTATTAACAAAAGTTTATAACTCTTCAGATGTTTGATTAGTTAAAGTTTCTTTTTGATTTTCTAGATTTGTTATTCGGACATCTATATTATGGGTATAAAGTTTTAATTCATCAATTTGGGTTTTTATTTGTTTTATTTCTATTTGCAAATCTTGAATTGTTGCTGGTTCTTGGTTTTTATAGTATTGAATAATATCTTTCATTTTATAGGAATTTGCTAGATTATTTTGTATTTTGGTTTAGTGTTTTGATGTTTTAAAACTTTTCTTATATATTTTGCTTTAGTTTCTTTATCTTCAATTGATCCTATCATTTTCTATGAATAATTTTTGATCAGCTGTTAACATATTTATTTGACATAAACAAATTTCTATTTTGTCTATTTTTTTTTTCCTGATGTTATGCTTTTAGTTTGAGATTTATCAGTTTTAGAAGATGAAGTATTATTTTCAGAATAATATTCTTCTTAACGTGCGATAAAACATTTAATTTTTGTTTTCTACAATTTGGAGCTATATGACCCTTTTGACCACACTTAAAACATCTAACTTCTCGCTTATGTTTTTTATGAGGAGGTTGTTTTTGATAAGGTGATTTATGATTCTTAAATTTTTTGTATTTTTTATAAGGCTTTTCCTTATAATATTTTTTGTTTATGTTTTTTGTAGAGGAGAATACTTGGCATTTCAATACCATATTGAGCACAAAAAGATCCTAAATCTTTCTTTGAAGCTTTTAGATCTCTTTTAACTTGATGTTGGAGTCTAAGTTGAGAATACAACTTTAGACCTTCTTTTTTCACTTCCCCTATTAGATCTCCATAAGTGAGATCTTCATAAGGAATTGTTCCATTATGTTTTTCCCTAAGAGTTTCTTGAACCTTTTCAGTAAGAGCCCTTGGGAGTCCATAAAGAATTTTAACCAAAAGAAGCTCTTCACGTCTCCTCTAGTCATTACTTTGCTAAGAGCACATCATGATACCATATAAAATCACTAAAGGTAATCACATATTAGGTTTGAAGAATTTACGAGATTTTTTCTTAGCTTCACAGGGATCCTGTGAAATGTTTGGTTATAGCATACATGAGTCTTAAGACTGCATCTTGCTCTCCTTCTTCATTTAAACTTGTTTGCACATAAAATCTTTTTTTATTAGTGAGAAAATTTTTCCCACCAACATTTTAATGTTCCAGAAAATTCTGCCAAAATTAATTGGACAGCATTATGATCATCGCCATCTGTCAAATAGGTAATTGATGATATTTGCATTTGATGGAGAACCACAAAAATTCATGTTCAGAGAGTCCATCTATATTCCAGTCATAGATGAAATCATTGCTAAACATATTTCTTTGGGGTTGTTTTTCTTCAAATTGTAAATCTGGAGGAGTTGGTCTTTGATAAAAAAATTTTGTCTTTTGATGCCACATTTTTATCTTATTTATTTGGTCAATTTCTTGTTCTGAATTATTTGTTAAGAAGTTTATTTGATCTTTGGAAGTTGAAGGGTCTTTTATATTCATAAATTCTAATTTTTTAGTTAAAATTTTTACTAAGTCATCATTATTTTTATTTCCTCCTAATCTTAGAGATTTTTGCAATGCGAAGGAGGTTTGAACAAAAGGTTTCTTTTTCAATTTCTTTTATTGTAGGTGTATTTTTCTCAATTCTGTCTAATTGAGAGGAAATGGTTCCTAAGATTTGATTTGTAAAATTATCTTGTTGTTGGATTCCCTTAATATCTTTTATTCTTATAGCTATTGTCTCATCTTCCTTTGTATTTATTGTTTTGAAGGGTGAAGCTATGATTTCTACTCCTTGTGCCATTATCCTTATTTCTTCTAAAGGAGGATGGGTAGATACTACCTTCTTTTCAGAAGTAGTATTTGGAATCCATTCCTTTTGAAACATATTTATTTCTTCAAAAGGATAATTTATTTGATTATTTGCAGCATAAATATCAAAATATGTGAACATTGGAATATTCATTTCCATTGTCTCCATTGTTTGATACCATTGTTTTTAAAAATTTTCCTTTTGTTCATTTGTTAATGTTGAGAAAAACCATTTGCTTTTCTCAGCATGTTTTATGGATTTTGCCTCATTTCTTAGATATTCTTTATCTATTTCAAAAATATTCTCTGTATCATCATCATGAGTTGGGAGGGCTCATCATTCCCGACATCATTTGAGAATAATTTGGGAAACCTATACAGAGAATTTTGTATATTTTGATACGTGCGGAGATATTTCGTCACGGAATTGTAGATGAATAGTCTTCTTCCAAATTTAAGTTTGATTGAGCATTTGATCTTCTGGAATGAGTTTGAATTTCTAAAAAGGAATTCGAAGAACTTGCAGAATATGACCTTCTAGGATGTTCCTTCCTAGGTTCAAAGTTAATTTGTACATTTCCTTGTCCATCTTCAATTATGGACATTAGTTTTGGTTGTTCAATTGGTTTTGGGGCTAAGAGTTATTTGAAATTCCATTCCTTAGATTATGTTCACAACATTAGAATAGGTTTTGTATTATAATTTGTAGAGTTTTTTAAATTGGAAACTGCCGAATTAATGTTGATCTTTTAGGGATAATGAAATACAATTTGGGTTATTCTGAAGTCATCACCTTATAGTATACTATGTATACTATAAGAATATTCCTAGATCTAAGGTCCATGTCATAGTTTTGGGTTTGGATATTTAGAGTTAAGGCCTTATGAGATACTCAATCATTCATATAAGTCTACTTCAGATTTGGATATCAGTAAAATCACGCGGTCGAAAGGATGTATTTCTTTGCGTGCTTACTCATAAGGAATCTTGGGGTGGTTGTGTCTTGCGTCACGGAGACGTATCTGGAAATAGGTTTGTCTAACACAATAAGCGAAGTTCAAGGGGGTTTCTTGCTACCACGGATAACCATGAAAAATTTTGAATTTTTCCTTTATGGCGCTCTGAGTCTCTAAGATCTAAGTTTAAATAGTTTATGTCTCGAGATCATGTGAATGAAGTATTCTAGAGATTTTAATCTCAATCTCTTTTTGAATTCAAAACTTCCTACTTTATCTGATTCTTTGATGTTTTGTTTTGGCATTTCCAGGTTTTGATGTCTTGTTCTGAAACCGAGAAAATCCAATTTTAAAAATAGTAAAATGGTATTTGGTGAGGAAATCCCAAAATTTTTCTAGATCTCGGATGATGACGGACTCCATAGTTGGAATCGTCTCGCGAAATCTAAACACCACGTCGAATTTCGTGAATTTAGAGCGGGTGAATTTCACGTTTTTTTAGGCAGGGTGTCTCGGGTCAAGTAAAGCGGCTTAATGAAGGACATGTGATGTGACAAAAGTCACCTATTACATATGCTCATGTGACAAATGTTGCATGTGATTAGAGAGGATGAGATGAATGGCTTAGATTAAAGCCAAGTGTCAAAATCAGACCAAAAAGGGACTGGATGAATTTTGAAAGTTATAAATAGAATGGAACAAAAGATGAACAGTTTTCTTCTTCAATTTGAAGAAGAAAACGTACAGAAGAGGGCTGGAATAGATGCAGTAGGTTGGGGTTTCAAATTTTAGAGGAGTATAATGACCTGCCGATTCGGCGTTGAGCGTCGGTTAAGCCGAGACGAAGTAAAGTTGTTCTACAGCGGGAGAGGGCTCACGTGTAGACCGATTTTTAAGGGGTTTCCATGGCTTCGAGAGGTAGAAGTATTCTCTCTGCATTCATTTGAGTTTAAGGCATTAATGGTTTTGGTTGATTTGAGGCGGTGGTGGCGTTTGATCGGTCGAAAACTTGGCACGAATTGTTGGAATATATAAAACGATTTGAGCAGTTTAGGGCTGTTTTGGGTGGTTGTGTGATAAATTTATGCAGCCAATTATGGTTTGGAGTGTTTTGGGTCGGAAATGGTCTGACCGGTTCCACAAAGCGGAACCCGATGCTCTTGGTGAGTGGGTACGCCCCTGCAGGGCGGCCCTTGCGTTACAGGACCGTTAAACAATCCCGGTTTGCTTAGTTGAGCCAAATGATTCTGTATGTTGTAGGCAAAATATTGCTTGAATTGAATAGCTTGGAATTACCGAAATAATATGTGAATGCATGTAATTAAATGTGTTAACATAATGTGGGAGTATCATAAAAATATAATTGTGTGTAAGCCATTGGAAATGGTGTAATTAGCTCAGTATTTAATTTTGATGTTGATGATGTGGAATTAAAAATAATATGTGGCGTATATATAGAATTTTGTTAATATATGTATGATGATATATATTTGGCATATTGTGATTTGGAAGCTAGCATAATGCATTTTCATATATCACCCAGGCAGCTGAAAATTAAGTGTAAGTCAAACAGCATGAAAGAAATGAAAAGGAGGTTTTCTGTGTTTGGCAGGCATCAGTGAGGGGACAGTGAGACTCAGACAGGTTGCGTATGTAAACATTCAAACGGGATCGTGTATTTGCTTGAGTGTGTGTTTATGTTGGATCATTGCATGTGCACTTAGGTGGGGAAGTAACCACATGGGAGATTTTCCTTCTTGACATTATTCTGTCGAGAGTCGTTGTTTGCAGTCTCGAGTTGTTCGAAGACGGCGCTCTTTAGAGGCCGATTTTTATAAGAAAATCGGGTTGTGGCTTTGATGTTTTTGGTATAACATGTATTAGAATTCTTAATTTTAATATGTGTTTGTATTAAGAGTAATGTAATAACTCTTGAACCCTATTAAACATAGTTAGTTTGATATATTTAGTAGTGTGCATGAGCCCAGTGTTGTTTACTCATTTATCAGTATCTCTGGACCCGAGTGTGGTCTTTGTAAAATATTGGGACAGGTTGTATGATTAGGGACAGGTTGTACCTTGGGTAGAGCTCGTCTGAAGGGACTGCCGATTTCATCGAGTGGTGTGGGTTGCAGGCATCACGAGCTATTCCGGAGTTGTGGGTTGTCAGCGGACCTGAAATGGGGTGTCCGACGAGTATAGAGACTAATTAGCGATTACCTTGAGCTCGTGGGTGTATCCTTAAGTTTAGTCACGATGCGGCTTCACGGCGAGTAGCGAGCGCCGGTATCCCGAATACCTAGGGTTTGAGGGACTTGGGCTTAGGCCATGGTCATAAGGTGTAAGAACATCACAGCTTAGTATAGCTCGATGTTGGATACTAGGGTTATAGCTTAGTATCGGTAAGTTAGGTATACGGTTTACCTAGGACTTGATGGAAACGGGTTAGATCATGCATCCTTGTGCATTTGATGAATTAAATGTGATGTGTGATTGGATTATGTGTTGTGTACTGTGTGAATTTGTATGCTTGGTGAATAGCATAGGAGGAAATGTGGAAAATTAGGGTTGAGGAAAACATAACCCCTAAGTTTGAGGAATTTTGGACCTGATAGGTTCAAAAATTAAACGAAAAAAAATATTTGCAGGCCAGATAGTTCGATTTCGAACATAAACAAATTGTGTTGTGAGAGTGATTAATTTTCAGTTTTACCTGAAAAGAATTCAATGGAAACTCTTAAAAAATTTTTGAGTTGTATGAATTACGGTAGATCTGGCCTCTTACATTTCGGGAGTGGCGGGAAATTTCTTGGAGGATTAGAAAAAAAAAAAGCGAAAAAGGTTGTCGGAGCTGAATGGGCTACGCCCATTTTCTAAATCGAGTCACACACAAGAAAGTTGTACCAGGCACACAAGAGGCCGAAAGCGTATCAATACAGCTTAGCTATATTGTGGCACGCAGCATGCTAAGCAAGCACACAAGAGTTAAGTCATGACAGGCAATACACGGTCGAGCAAGCAATACGCCAGGCCGAACAGCACACAAAGTAGGGACGAGGTACCACATAGCAGCCGAGCACTCATGCTCAAGGCGCTTAGAAGGGGAAGGACACGCCCGGCACGGCACGACATCACAACCACACCCACCCATTAATTACCCGCTCGCAAGACAAGGGCTTGCAACGGCACGCGCCCACAGCGCGGGAGCCGCGATATGTGGCGGCCAGACGCACATGGCAAACCAGGTCGCAATGCGGGCAAAATGATATTAAGTCGGTGGATACGGCACAAGAGGCGCTCTGGCAATACCAGCGCGGTATACACAGGCGGAGTTATCACGATTACCCGGTGAGTCTAAACTGCGGATACGAGATGCCACCACAGACGCGCCGCACCGACACGCCCGCGACACCCATGACACTACTGGGCATAAGCCGCGATACTACAGTGGGAATACACGGTTACCTACGCCGGTGCGCCACGACACACCCACCCGGGCCGCACGTAATGCTCGTAACTCCAGGCCATGGGTGGTGCATCGTGCACTTCAATTCGCTTTAACTCGACACTGCTTTAAGTCATTGTTTGGTCACTACTCATGAACACCGGTTTCACGGTGTTTTCAAAATAAATAAATAAATAAATCGAATTAAATCATTTTTTTTTGTATGATTTAAATATGAAATGTTTTTAGTATGTAAATAGTGTCTCGAGGCTGTGTTTATACCTTAGAGATGCCGGCTTAACTTAACCCGCTCATGTGACATGGATGGCTGTCGCGAGAGGACGCAAGAGATCGCCCACGAAAATCGGGTCGCACCATCGGCCACCACCGTGCCTTGTCGAGGCCGTATGATCATAGCCGCCGCTATCGCATTGCAAGCCAGCAGCTGCGGAACTAGGCGAGTGAAATGACCTCCACTTAGGAAGCACTCACCCATCAATGGTTAGAGAAGGAGTGGACTCTGTGGCCTGGACGACTATGACCACGAGGGAGAGGGTAGATGTTGCGCGAGGGCATCCGTGATGGGTGTTGGTACTAAGAGGAAGGAAGATCCATCTTCTTCCAACCCGAGAAAGAAGCAAAAGACTTCTGTTTCGCAAGGATATCCAGGACAGGCTGTTACAGGCGACGTGACCAAGGCCAGATTGACATTTTAGTGCGTGTAATAAGATGTGTTATTTCACACAAATGGACACTTCTACTCGATCGCCACTGAGGAAAGAATCTCACCCCAATCATCAAAGTGAGACGAGTTAGGTTAGTCACCGCGTATGGTGTGCCGTCATTGCCAATGTACTGACATGAAGAGGATCGTCAGAGGTAGGATCCCAGTGGTTTGTGTGAGCCAGCCCCAATCAACAGGACAGAACGAATACGCTTATTCCTCCACACCCTAGTATGGGTCGAGGGAACCAAGATCGATTCCAAGGTGCTACACAAGCACCTAGTACTGGCAGACGGCCACATAGGTCGACCAAAGTGTGCCTGGTCACACAGTGGTTTTCTGTGCCGAGAGTTCGGGTCAAAGCAAAGGTGACACGTGTTACCATCACGCTAGCTCTGTACATGAGGCGAGATCATCTCAAAGAGGCGAGGTCTCGCTGCATCGCACGAAAGCATCCGGTAATTGTACCTGATATGTAGGTACGCTTTCTACTCTTGCACTTGTTGACTAGAGAAGGCGAAATCGATGCATCATATTCATTCATTAATGCATCTTATGTGACGTGATTAATTTTTAGAGGTCGAGGCCTTTAGAGAAGCCATGTGTGGATGTTCTTCCCTAGGATGAAGGGTGAGAATCAATTCATAGGTCGGGATTGCGGAGTTAGAGATCTCGAGACTCGCCATGGTGGACCCCCGAAGGGGATCGTGATCAGCTCAAAAGGTGCACCTATGACATCGCATGTAGCCGAGCGTGGGTGCACGATATGGTCATTCACCACGGAGCTGTGGGTTGAGTTTGTCTTTGAGACTACGTCCAATGAAGACTCATAATTCAAATCGTGAAACAAGAGTACTAATGTGTCATAAAGCAAGAAGGGGATCGTTAATCCCCTTAGGTGAAAAAGCCTGAGTTAGGTGAAGGGATAATCTCGCTGGGCAGTATCCAAAAGGTCCTGCGTGGGTGTGAGAGACCCGGGGAGATATCCCGAATTTCTGAGTGGGTGTAAGAGACCCGGGAAGATATCCCGAATTTCTGTGTGGGTGCAAGAGACCTGAGGAGCTATCCCAAATTTTTGTGTGAGTGTAAGAGACTCGGGGAGCTATCCCAAATTTCTGTGTGGGTGTAAGAGACCCGGGGAGATATTCGACTTCAGGGCAGAGACCCGTGGAGATATCCGAAATTTCTGTGTGGGTGTAAGAGACCCATGGAGATATCCGAATTTCTGTGTGGGTGTAAGAGACCCGGGTAGCTATCCCGAATTTCTGTGTGGATGTAAGAGACTCGTGGAGTTATCCGAAATTTCTGTGTGGGTGTAAGAGACCTGTGGAGATATCCGAAATTTCGTGTAAGTAAGAGACCCATGAGATATCCGAAATTTCTATGTGAATGTAAAGAGGCCTGTGAGTGTAGGCCTAGTGCCCTGCTGCTCCGAGATAAAAACACACTGGCCATGGCTATCACGTGACTTGTGAGTCGGAGCCGACAGGAGCTCCGAGTAACTCGAGATGAAAACACACTGGCCATGTTTATCACGTAGACTTGCAGTCGAGTGGATAGAGCTGGAGTGACTCGAGATTTGGATACCCATTGGAAATTGCATTAAAAGTTGTGAGCCGGTAAGGGCCTCTAAGATAAGGATGTCATTCATGATACGGATTAGTTGACGGCCCATCGATTGTGTCGTAGTGATTACGCACTGGAAGGTCGCATTTACACACCAAGCAGGATTGTGTGTGGTTACATATGCACGTGGTCGATGCGATGTGTATGGAATTTTGAGACGAAATTTTATGGTGGGAAAATGTGAAACCCCCGAGAAAATCCAATTTTCGAAAAATGGCAAAATTGTACTTCACAAAATTTGAAATTTTTCTGTGATCTCTGATGACTTAAACTGACCCACCGTTGAATCGCCAGAAATCTAGCTACCACGTCGAATTCCCGTCGACTCGAGACGTCAATTTCACCTTTTAGGCACCGTGCCCGTGCCGTAAAATCTGCCATAAGCGACATGCTGACACGACAAAGTCACCTATTACATGTACTCATGTGACACATGTTGCATGATTGTGGTAGGATGAGATGAAATTCATTAGACAGTTCTGTCAAAATCTAAGACAAAAAGGACATGGATGGAATTTCTCAGCTTCAAATTTAACGGCATTAAAGATTTAACGCTTTCTTCACCAAATAAAACGCATAAAAGAGGCTGGAATAGATGCGTAGGGTTGAGGTTTCAAATTCTTAGAGAGTGTGTGTGACTTCTCTCTAGATTCCATTGCTCGAGCGCTTGTCACGCCAAGAAGTAAAGTCGTTTCATACTACAGTACTACAAGTGACATCGATGAGTTTTTAGCGTGAACTCCAAGAGGTAGGGTATTCTCCTACTCGCCACTTTTGCCAAGAGTCAAAGTAATGGTTTGTCAGATTTGAGGCCGCAGCGGCCATTGACGGCCTCCCAAAAACTGCACCAAATTGTCGAATATATAACCGCTGAATAGCTTTAAATTGCTTGGGTGGTTGTGTGATAATTTATGCAATAAATTATGGTTTTGTGTTCAGTCTAAATGGTTGAGGACTTTGCTCCACAAAGTGAACTGATAGTTGCGGAGCGGGTTTCACTGACAAACTTCATCAGCCGCTTAGTAACTCATAAAATACCCCGCTTTGCTTCGGGTTGGACCTAAATGGTTCATGTGTGTCAGAGCAAAATTTGCTTGAATCGAACGGCTTGGAATCGTGTGAGAAATAATACGTGAATGCATGCAATTAAATGTGTTAACATGATGTGGAATTATGAAAATATAATCAGGTGTAAGCCATAGGAATGAATTGTAATTAGCCCAAGTGAGCTAATTTTGATGTTATTGATGTGAATTAAATAACATGTGACATGTATGCAAATTTTGTTAATATATGTGTAAATGATATATTGGCATGTGTGGTTTGGAATCTGCATAACGATTTCATACGCACCGGCAACCTTAAAATTAGGTGTGGGTGCATTAAGATGAAAGAAATGAAATGAGGTTTTTCTCGCACGGGCCAGTATTATGGATGAGCCTAAGTGAGGACTCGAGACATGGATTGCGACGTAGACATTCAAGCAGGATCATGTATTTGCTTCGAAAGTGTGTTTATGCTGGATCATCAGATGTGCACTTAAAGTGAGTAAACCACAGAGTGAGATTTTCACTCATCGCAGATTACTCACTGCCGAGAATCGTTATTTCAAATAGAGGGACTGTTCGAGAAGACTATGCTCTTTAGAGGCCAATTTTTATAAGAAAGTCGGGTCATGGGTTTCGTGATGTTTTCGGGGTATAACATTTATTGTAATTCTTAATTTTAATATGTGTTTATTAAGAGCAATGCAATAACTCTCGGTGCCTATCGCGACATACTACTGGGATGTATTTAGTGAGTATTAATGCATGGGCCCAAGTGGCCATTTTACTCATTTTATCCCGTATGGACCCGTGTGGTCTTTGTAAAATATCGACAGCTCACATGTGATCGACAAGCTTAGGACTGCAGAGAGCCTCCCGTACAAAGGAGCCATCCTCCATCCGACTGCCACGCCTGATCATCCACATCCACGACATTCCGCGGCTGACGGTCGTCAACCCGACCTCGAAATGTGGTGTCACAAGCCAATCTTCTATGGAAACAGATAATTTATTTTCATATTTGAGTATTTTCCTCAGATTGCCTAAGTTGTCTATTAACTTACTTAACTAGTACTGACCTCTATTCCAAGTTTTTCGATAAAATTTATCATTTCTACCCCATTACGCAATTGGGATTCTAACACTTAATGACCACCACCGACCACCTACCCATCACAACGCGATTTCATGGCCGACCAACTATCACAAGTACCGACCATCACTAACTGTGGGAATCACAATTAAAATAATAGAGTTTCATAGTATTTATTTAAGGAATTTTTCTTTAAGGCTTAAAGATATATAATGTTCTTAATATCCAATCATTTATTAAGAATTCTAGCTTATAATAAGTTAGAGATCATTATCACAATATCGTTTAGATAATAGTTATTATGTTGTTCTATAATCTTCATAATTCTAAAAGTTTTAACAAATATTTATGTTATTAAAGACTTTTCCAAAGACTTTTCTTTATTGCATTTAATTCATAAGGACTTTTCACTACCTATCATGAGCACGTTTTGATATAGCTCTTATTTCAATATTATTTTATCACCTATCATTAATTCATCTTTATTATAACCTTAGTTTATTCTCTTTGATAATCCTATTATAAAGATTCTAAAAATAGTTTTATATTATTTAATAATCTTATAGTTCTATAAGTTTCCTCACAATTACAATATCAAAAATCTTGTTACGATATTGACCATGACTTTTGTTAGATTCTATTATTAATTTTGTTATTTCAATTCGAAATTCCTTTATCTTGTATTTTTTCGGGCGCTAAATCTATCACTCATATTATAACAAACATTTTCTATATAGCTTATATTATTCATCATTAAACCAATATTCTATATCAAATTGTTTTAAATCATAAACTTTAATGTTATCTTCTAAGATTATTTGATAATTTATTTTATATTATTTTTAAAATAAAATAATACTCATTTTTATAATTTCTTCAATTTTATTATCCATATTTCTAAATAAGAGATATTTAAGCATTATTACATTATTATTTTCTTTATTTTATTAAAAACCTATTAGTTTGCTTATCAATTTGAATTTATTACTAATACTGTTCTATAATTATTATAGCAAGGACTTCCTTATTTACTATCACATGACTTTTGTTATCCAATGCATTTATTGTTATCATAACTTATCTTTTGGTTTTATGTTTTTCTTACCGTTTTGCTTATTAAGAAAAATTAAATATTAAAATATGAGCAAATCATATCCTCTAAGATCCAATTGAAAGTCTCATGACAGATTTCATGTTAATTAAATAAAATAATATGTATTTTAAATTTTCATTTAAAAATTTATTGTCTCATAATTTTGATAAAGCTTAAAATTTTAATTTTTTTAGAAAAAACAAACAACAAAATAATTAATCTTATTAAGCACTATTTACAACAAAAGTTGTATCTAACATTAAGTAAAAAAAAAACAAACGTGACCTTAAAGTGTGTGTGTTTTTTTTTTTTTTCTAAAAGCAAATTACTTTTAGACTTTAGACTTTTTTTTTTTTTTTTTGCATCTTATTTTTGAAGTTTTAAAATTTTCTTCTAACGTATTTGGCTTTTTTTCTATTTATAAAAAGTCATATTTTATAATCAACATAAAATCTTTTAAGATCCACATAAAATATTTCAAAATATTATAAAACACAAAATATTTAATTTTGGTTCATCAATCTATTATTATTTTTTACTATTAATTTAGTATATTCCTATTTTAATTATTATGTAAAAATGAATAAATACAATAATTATATTTTGAGAATGATAATAATAAATTATTTATCATAATAATTTTATGATTTTAATTTTTTGTAAATATGTTAATATGTTAGGCTATATATTATACAAATATTTTTTAATTTTATCATAATAATAAAGTTATATTATCATTATATCAAGAAATCAAAAGACAGAGATAAGGAAGAGACAAAGAGAGAATTCAGAGGGAAATTCGACATTTCTATTTCACGCTGACAGCCTATTTATAAAGTATAAAGGAAGGCCAAAGCCTTACATAAATTTATACATTAATAAGGAGGCGCCAAAAACCTTTATATAAATGAATGACATTGTAACTGGTGTCAATGAATCATCCAAAACCAAAATATCATGTTAAGATTTATAACACTCGAATTTACCATCACAAGATTATTAGTACGTCTCATTAAACCTCACAAGAAAAACCCAATCGATAAAACCCGACGGCGAAAAGAAGATGCAAGATACTCAAATATCTTTAACAACAAGCCCCGATAAAGGACATGATACTTCATTCGAGATCTTTCAATCGGGCGCATACCAATCGACGTGACAAGTTTCTCGAACGTTGCAAAGAGTGCTGCTTTGTAACAACTGCCAGATTATCATTGACCTTATCTGCTGCACATTGATCTCACCACTACTTTGAAGTTCATGAGTATAGAAGAATTTTGGTGAAATATGCTTACTCGATCACCTTTAATATATCCTCCTTCGATTGGCTACAATACATGCATTATCTTCATATAATAATGCTATTCATTCTTAATAAAGATAATCCATGATTCTCGATGTGTCAGACACTGATCTCACCAAACACATTCTTACGCTTCATGATGGCAAGTATTTCAATGATCGGAGGAGGTGGCCACCATAGTTTGTTTTATCGATTCCGTGATAATATAAAGATTTGCTGGGTGCAATATATATCCCTGCCTGGGTGGGATCGAAGCCAGAGGGTCCTAAAGATAGCCCCGCATGCATAACCAAAACAATTGTGGTTCCAATGTCTTAGAATAAAATAATCTCATGTCACACGCTCCACTAGAGTCCTTAATATGTTAATCTGCATTCTGCCTTTTGGGTTGGAGTTCAACCTGTATTCTGCTAGTAAATTAACCAAAGCAATGTCCGGTCGAAATATAATTTGCAAGATACATTGGTGCCCCAATTGCACTAAGATATGGTACTTCAGACCAAGTAATTTTTCATTTTCTTCTTTTTAAACGGACCCGATCTTTAGTCACTCAAGTGACCTAAATAACTGCTGGGAAACTAAGGATGTGGGATTATCCATATAAAAGCGCTTCATGACTTTTCTCGCATATGTTGATTGGATTTGGATTAATACACCATTTGAACAATACTCGATCCGGGCAGTGCCGAGACAATATTTTGCTTTCCCAAGATCTTCATTTCAAATCTCTTCAAGTAGTCAATCGTTTGGATGAGCCTCTTTCAGAGTCCCCAATTAAATCTAAATCATCCACATATACCGCGCAATAATCGCAAATTCAGCTGCTACTTTCGATAAAAACATAGGGACAAATTGAATTATTCACATATCCTTCTCTTCGAAAAATAATGGCTTAAATGCATTATACCACATTCACCGCATCGTTTCAATCCATATAAAGATCAGAATTTGATCAATATATGCTTCGTGGTTTTGAATTCATTACTTCGTGCAATTTGAATCCTTCGTGGGATTTTCATATATACATTAGTATCTAGATATCCATAAATAGTTTCGCACGACTACATCCATCGCCCGCATATCAAGTCCTTTTAAATCCAAGTAAATATATTAAATAAATAAATGTAGCCGCATCCATTACGGATAATATGTCTCCTCATAATCAATTTCTGTGTCTTTGTGAGAAACTCACACAAGGCATGCTTTATATCGTACTATTTTATTTGCCTATTTCGCTTCAACAAAGACCCATCTATATCCGTTAAGTTTATGTCTTTGTGTTCAACCATCGGGTCCAAATACCTCTCGCTTACCTGTGGACTTTAACCTTGAATTATTTCTTCCATTTTTAACCAATCATTTCGACGCCGATATTCATCTATATTTTGTGGCTCTTGATCTTCATCATTATTTATGATGTCTCGTAGCCATTCGAAAGAAAAGCATCATCTATAAGGGTAGTATTTCGATTCCAGATTTACTCTTATGTATATAATTGATAGAGATTTTCATTGTTATGCAAAAATTTCCAGACAAACTCATGAGATAATCCGATCAATTGATTAGCTCTCAGGGGCTATTAGTTCATTATTTATATTTGTCAACTTTTTCATTCAGATGCTCTTCAAAGAGCCGCCCTCTTCGTGAGTATTAAATTTAACACTTTTTCTTTTTCTAGAATCATGGTCTTTGAAAGCCAAGAGGCCACGTTTTAATCAGGGCTTAGCTCATTAGCCATGCTATATTTCAATTCCATTGGAATTTCAATTGTGGCCGGGATATTTGCAGCCGAGATATGTGATTTTGTAACTTTTGTTGAATCAATAAATGCATCAAAATCGATTCGCAAGATTCAGAATGAATTATCTTTTGAACCTCTAAACGATTGCTTGCGGAGGGCCGTAAATGAGATAAAGATGATCTATTCCATGTAATTGTCGCCATTCTTCCGGAATTGGCTTTCCTCCCTAATGGCTGAAAAACATTTTCATTAAAATGACAATCGCAAATCGAGCAAAGAAAACCCCACCCGTGAGAGGCTCAACATAGGTGTGATAATAGATGAGGATTGAAACCAACATAAATACTAAGGCAAGGCTGAGGACCTAGTTTAGGCCGTATGTGTGGGAGCAATAGGAACATAAACAAAGACAACCAAAACACGTAGATGTGAAGACAGTTGGTAACCTAAAAACAAGTCGAATGGTGATAAATCCCGATTTGCTGTGTAGTCGTAGGGCGAATTAACCCCCGCCGCATGAATAATAGTACGCCCCCATGCCGATAAAGGCAATTTGGTTTTCAAAAGTAAAGGCTCCAAAGAATTAACCGGCAGACGCTTAATAAAGGATTCACCCAACCCATTCTCGAAAGGTATGAACATGAGCAATCGGGTATTGAACATCTATTCCACTGACATTCAATAATTAAGGAAGGCTCTCGAGATGAGACCACAAAGATTATCAAGACGAATTGTCTTGATAGGGTGATCGTGAAATCGGGCCCTTAGTTTCAATTATTTGAGCCAGTAATCTAGCAAACGCGACATTCCCGGGTGTAGTAGCTGGCACACATGAGACCATCGAGCGGACGATCAATTAAGGTTCATAAAATAAAGCTAAAGGGTCCACTGTAAGGAATGTACCCACAAATATCCCTTGAATAATGCTCTCTAGAAGCAGGAGCCGAATAATAACTTAGTAAAAGATGGTCTAACAATCAATTTGCCTTGAGAACAAGCAGCACAATTAAAATCATGAGATGTTAAAATTTGTCTGCGTGTTAATGGATGCCCATTAGAATTTGTAACTATACGCCGCATCATGGAGAATCCCGGATGTCCAAGCCGTTCATGCCATAATATAAATGCTTTTGCAGTCAATAACTTCCTGGCTTATTATACATCTATCTAATAGCCTTATACTTGCTTGATATAACCCACACAGATAAAGAGTTTATTTGTTCCAAGATTTGTTTTCGCTTCAAAATAATAGAAGTAATGAGTAAATAATTACCTATCACGATGCATAGTTTCAATGTGATATCCATTTCAATATCCTCAAACTAAGAAATTTCTATTAGATTTATAAGAATAAAGGGCATTATTAATTTGGAACTTGGTACCATTAGGCAAGATTTATCAGAAGCTCTTCCTGAGCCTTTTAATTCAGTCAACAGACTTCGAGATACTTGGACATTGTATGAAATTAATGTTAAGTTTGAAAATATTTCTTATTCCGTAGGATCGTGTGGGTCAGGCACAATAACAAGACATTCATCTCCGCCAGATGATATATAATTGATCAAGTTAGAAGAGAAATCCATATATCTTCAAAGAAAAACAAATGTAAATATAAATCAAAGTTTGCATTAGATAAATAAATATAAGAAAAGTAATATGACAGTCTTATCACAATCATAAAGAAACATTGCCACCACCAATCAAATGGTCTAGATTTTCACTGATCCTGAAGAAATCGTAAATATCAAATTAGTTAAAGGCACTGGCACTTCATCATCAAAGAATTTGCATTACTCATGGTCATCTTCGGGGAGACTCGCATGTCATTAAAATTCATTTTCATGTCATTGTCATCAATAAAATTTGTCTCAATTTGCTTTGTTTTTCTTTAATGGAGGCTCACAAGATCAACCAAATGTTTGGTCGTACGACAAACACGTGACCAGTGACCTTTCATTCCACATCTATAGCATTCCAGCCATATGCTTGCTCGTTATGTGGCCCTCGGGTGTCTTTCTTTCCATTTAATGTTCCCGAATGCCAACTTCTCGTTGTTAGAGTTGTTTTTTCTTATTTTGAGATTGATTAAAATCTCCGATTCCAAGAGTTATGTCGACTAATTTAATTCACGACTGCGCCACGACCACGCTCTCTCTGCGCCGCCTCTATAATGATATCCACGCCTCGTCCATGTTTATGAATAGAAATTGATGTAGCATCGTTTCGTGCAATGATACCGACCCAAAGAGGGACGAGATTGATGATTTTTAATAACAGCTGCTATTTTGCCCGCCACAAGGAGGCATGCAATTAACTCTCCGAATATCCGTAAACGACGCCTCTATATCACGCAGAGCATGTTAGAGGCATGAAAGGTGTGAGGTTCTTTCTCGAGCATGTCCTCATCAGTGATCTTTCTCCACATAATCGTGAATCGAGCTAATTTTAAAATAGCCTAGCTAGTCACCGATCGACTTAAAATTCAGAATCTTAAACTGCCCAATCATACGGGCTTCGAAGTATTAATACTTATTTTTTGATGGTCATATCGTTTCTTTCAAAATTATTCCGTAGGATCAATGGATCTTTAACCGTAAGATATTCACTTTTCAAACTCAGATCAATACATAATGAAAATTAAGGCTCGCGCTATCTCACGATGCTTACTTCCTTCTTTGATAAGATCTCCAAATTCATAAAGATCCGGGGCGGATTTCAAAGATCCGTAATCCAAGATAATAAGTTTTGGCCCGAAAATGTCAAGTTAAGAAGAATTCAAGCTCGCAACGCTGACATTCGAAATAATTAATATATTAATAAAGTAAAAAGAATATAAGAGAATTACAAGTTAAATTTATTAATAAAGTAATTATTTCATGGTGATTTTTGAGATCAAAATTTTAGATTCAAGGTTCGAATCTTAAAATTTGATTATTATTTTATTCAAAGATAAACGATTGTATATAACTATCCTTCTAAAAGTTATAAAATACAATAATATTATTATTATGTATATATATATATATATATTCAAATAAAATATCATAAATATTATTATTATTATTATTATTATTATTTAAAGTTTCATTTTTCAATATTGTGACTTTTCTTTTTTGCTCTTCGTGCTTCGTGCTCAATATATATATAAAAAAATTTTATTTTTTTTATTTTATCTTCTGCCTTCAAGCTAGTATTTCCCCTCTGCATCGTAATACTCTCTTCTTCTCCAAGTTTCAACAGTCGACTTAGTTTTTTTTTTTTTTTGTCTCTGCCTTCAGCTCAATATTAGTTCGTGCCACGAAAAGAATAATATTGAATACCTTCACGGAAGACGTACTATTATCGCACTATGTTTCGATTAACTTAAAAGACGGGTTTCGTTTCATCAAATAGAAATTTTGCTTCATCATACCTTTCCTGTGCTACTAAGATTGATCCAAAAATAAATAAATAAATAAAATAAAATAAAATTAAGCAGAACATACCTTTCCTGCTTTTCTCGCTTTTTCTCTGTCTCGGAGCCTTTTCAGCAGCTGATAACTATACAGGAATCAAAAGATTTAGAAAGAGATAGCGAATAAAGAGAGAATCTCGTATAAATTACGATTTATTTCATTACGATTGTTTCTTTATAAAAATGATGTGGTACGCCAAGTCTTTACATAACAGATAACATTATCATGGTGGGCGCCAAAGCCTTATAGTATAAACGAACGATATCAGAATCGCTGTCACACACATGGCCATTCAAAATCCAATATTTATACAATATTTATAACATATACAAATAAATACCGATTTAAATTATTTTTTAAAAATGTTTAAAATGTTAACTTAAACATATAAAAAACAACAACTTAATAATTAACATAACATGTTTGTTAAAAACAAATAATTTAATATTAAATACTATTAAACCCTTTTCAGCATCAATATGCATAGTTTCAGTTAGGTTAGTTTGTTGATATATTAAGTAACGTTAAAATATATTGTAAATTATATATTGTAGAATATCTTATATGTAGTCTTCTTTCACCACTATATATATATATATATGGATGATTAGGTGAGGTTGACACTTGTTTGTCTTGGTTTGGAATTCCAAAAATACTAAAGAAATAAAATAAAGAGAAAAAGGGAAAGGAAATAAAATTTAGAGAAAAATACAAATATATTTAAACTTAATAAATTAATTTTATTTGTTATACAAACTCATTTTATTTGTTTATCTATATTATATGCTTACTAAAAAATTTTAAAATACGAAACTACAGAAAATTATTTTATTGTATTTTATTTCCTAATAATTTTCAGCTCAAACGTAATCTTACTGATTCCACAGGATATAATAGCTCTGATTTGTATTCTCTATCTCAAGTTATTATTTCTATCTCCATCTTCATCTCTATCTTTGTCGGATTCTCCATTCACATCCCCATCTTCATCCCTACTTTCATCGGATTTAATTTTTTTATCTTCAACCTTATATCCATCGGTGGATTGGATACTCATACCCTACCCAAATATCATATTCCTATTTGCTTAAACGACTATTTTAAAAATTATAAATATTTAAAATACTTGTTGTATAATAATAATAAAAAGCTTATTACATTAGTTAAAAAGAAAAGAGTTAGTAAAAAAAGGTTAAAATCCGATATGTTTTTACCTTTAGGTTTTTTTAATATAAATAAATATTTATCATATTTTAATCGAAAGATTCGAATGCACGGATGCGATATATTCGCACTCGCTCCCATTTCCAACCAAATTATCCAAACCCAATCACCCAAATATTTAATCGTTTCATAATATTCTTTATACCTCGTATATTCAAATCTAATATCAAATTATTCATTATAAAGAAATTGTCATCCCTAATCCCCATTCCCTCAAATGCCTTGTTAACTAAACTTCTCCATGTGGTCCAAAACTTCACCAAGTTGGTAAGAGGAAGGCATGTCTCTTGTCACTTCCTTGCAAGTGAAATGACCAAAACAACCTTATGTATGTTTGCAATAGAAAATTAGTTTTTTTGGTTGGCATTAGATAAATCATTTCAATAATGGTTTGAGTATTTTATGTGCAACATATAGATGAGATGACTGAAATTTTTTCTAACTTAACCAGCCGCCTCGACCGAGTTCGAACGTGAATGCTGCGATGTAGTTTCACTAATTATCGTTGCTCATTCCGACCGAACGGCATTAATTCGACGTGCGAATTCATTAAATACGCATTTCATAAAGGTATACGACCGCCACACCTCTACGACCCGACAAAAAAAGATCCATTTTCGTGATCATACCCACGGATCCCTTGGTCGGGGCTGGGAGTGCTAAATGATAATTTTTATCATTATCGGGCTTACGTTTATGAGGATCTCATCTGAGGCCCTCTCTTCTACTTCTTTTTTATAGGTCGTGAACTAGATTAACATTATTCTCAATTGAGTCCGTTAATCTATATTAACATTTTTTATATCTAGATTAACATCATTACATTGATTGTTATTTTATATTTTTTTTAATGATATTAAAAGTTATTATTTTTCTTTAAAACACATGTTAAGTCTTTTTTATGTTTACAATTATTTGAAAAAAGAGTTATAAGTTTTTTGTTCTAAATATTATCAAGTTGATGATAGAAGTAATTAATTTACATTTTGAAAAAAAAAGGAGATAAAAATAGTTAATATCATATGATTCTCAAGGTTGTGCAACATTTACCATATAAGAATTATGTCAAATTTAAAAAAATTTAAAAATTATATTTCAACTTTAGGGGAGAAAAAAAAAAAAGAAAGAAAGAATCCTCTACTTTAATAAAAATGATAAAAAAAAATGGGAATTTTCAAAACCAAGTGAAGAGTTAAAAATTAACCATGGTTAGGATTCCAACCAATGAGATGAAAAAGGTTGGGTTAGGGTTAACAAAAATTTATACTTTGAAGGCAAAGGGTAGCCCATACTGCCTTTATAATTTTATTTATTTATTTGTATAATTCTTATTTTTGTTATTTATTTAATGGTTTGTGATTTGTTATTTGTTATTTGTTATTTGTGAAGTCTAGCCTGAAATTGAGAGGGTTTTGACAAAAGGTCCAGCTTTGGGATTTTTTTGGATTTGGGTAGGAAAAGAGGGGCAAAAAAAGAAATACTGGTGATGGAGGTCTGTCCATGGTGGCTCTGGCGACTCAAATTCATCAAATGGGTAAAATTTTCTCTCACTATTTCCGCTCTTGTGTTCTAGACACATCACTGTTTCTAGGGTTTCCTTTTGTTCATCAAAATTAGTTGCTGTAATTGTTGAATTCTGGTGTTTTAAGATGATTCCCACCGTGGGCGATGTAGATCCATGGATGATTCCTTTGTTTGAATCTATTTTTCTTATCATGATTCAGATATCGGATGTTATCGGTTTTCTGAATTTTGTGGTTGATTCGGTGTTTGATGCTTTTTGTGTGATAAGGTGGTTTACTGGCTGTATTGCGTGTGTACCGAAATGGAGTTTGTTGTTAATGGAATTTGGGTGAGTTGTAGTGTAAGTTTTGTAATGCATTGTGCAATTCTTGGGAACTTTTGGTACCCAATTGCCTGATTTTTTTTCCCGGCTTTGGTTTTTGATGTTTTTCTGTGTCTGATAAGTCGGGTTAGCGGCAGTTTTGGAGGTGTTGCAGAAATGGATTTTATTGTTTGAATGGAGTTTAGGGGCAGTGGAATTTTTGTATTGCATTATTGAACTTTGAAAACTTAATTTGGTTTATTTGGAAGCCAATTGCCTTTTTTTTTGTTATCATATAATTAACTAATGGAATGATGAACTGAAATAAGTTATTCTGTTTTTAAATTGTTTTGATGATTGTCTACTTGTTTTTATGCTTCTTCTAGAGTAGCATTCTCATTGGTCTATTCTTGAATGTTCTTTTTCTAATTAGGGTTTGGACTATTAAAGGTGGATGCTCTTTTGATTTATGAGAAGAGTTTGAATTGGTGGTATCAGATAGTGGGGATTGGCTGATTTATGTTTATTGTACTGGTAGCTGAGTTGTGATATTACACAAAGAAAGCAATTGATTAGGAAATGGAGTGTAATAAAGACGAGGCTTCCAGAGCAAAAGAAATTGCAGAGAAGAAATTCTTAGCACGGGACGTTGCTGGAGCGAAGAAATTTGCTTTGAAGGCTCAAAATTTGTTTCCTGGTCTTGATGGTCTTCCTCAAATGTTAGCAACACTTGATGTGCATATTTCTGCAGAAAACAAAATAAACGGTGAAGCTGATTGGTACGGAATCCTTGGTGTGAATCCACTAGCAGATGATGACACGGTGAGGAAGCAGTATAGGAAGTTAGCACTGATGCTTCATCCTGACAAGAACAAATCTATAGGGGCAGATGGGGCGTTTAAACTTATTTCAGAAGCATGGAGTTTGTTGTCGGATAAGACTAAGAGAACAGCATACGATCAGAAGAGGAATGTGAAAGCAGGTCAGCCTCCAACTGGAGGTCCATCGTCATCCACTGCTGCCAATGGTTTTTACCATTTCACTAAAAGTAGGACTACAAGCACGACTACAAGCACGAAAGCTCATAAGACTACCACTCGGACGGGTCCCTCTCCTGCCTCTGCTTCAGCTCATAAGCCAAAACCCAATACCTTTTGGACAGTCTGCCATCGGTGCAAAATGCAATACGAGTACCTCAGAATTTATCTTAACCATAATCTGCTTTGCCCCAATTGCCATGAACCTTTTTTTGCAGTAGAAACACCGCCACCGCCACCGCCACCTTCAAATGGTTTTAAATCATCCAATCCTCAATGGACTTTCTCCCAGCAGCAACAGAGCTCAAATCATCAAGCATCCAGCAAGAGCATGTTTAATAAGGGAAAGAAGAATGCAACCTCTTCAAATGTGGGAGCAGGGGGCTTTACTGCTCCCGATTCATTAAACCAAACCAACTTCCAATGGGGTCCATTCTCGAGAACATCTTGTGCCTCAACTGCTGCGCAGGCTGCAAGTGTGGTTCAGAAGGCTTATGCGAATGTGAAGAGAGAGCGTGAGGAGGCACAGGCAGCCTCCAAAAGAGAGGAGGCCCTGCGGAGGAAACATCATGTATCTAAGAAGATGGGTGGGGTTTCATCTGCTGGGATATCCAACACTGCTAAGCGAAGAAGAGGCATGGATGATGTTCGTGCTTCCAGCTATGGAAGGGATGTCACAAATCAAATGGGTCCAGGAACTGGAGGATCTGTAACTGGCGATAGGGTAATCTTGAAACACGGCCGCCAATGGAATCAATGCTTCCAACAGTTCAAGTGAGTGTACAACCACTGAAATGCAAAATATACTGGCAGAGAAGGCTAGGAAGGAAATTCAAAAAAAATTGAATGAATGGAACTCGGCTACTGTAACCAAAAGTGCAGTAAAAGGGATGGAGAATGGCAAAGAGACAGCAGATGGAAAAGAGAAAAAAACTGAAAAACCATTAGCAAATGGCAACGTACAAGGTCGAAATAGGCCTGGTGAGTCTGCTAATACCAAGAATGGAGTCCACGCCTTCAAGTCTTTTCCTGACCCTCCCAGTGGAAATACAGACACAAAGACCAGAGAACCGATGTCAATTAATGTTCCTGATCCTGATTTTCATGATTTTGACAAGGACCGGACAGAAAGATGTTTTGGTGATAACCAGGTATGGGCTGCATATGATGATGATGATGGGATGCCTAGGTATTATGCCATGATTCATAGTGTGATTTCTGTAGACCCATTCAAGATGCGTATTGGTTGGCTTAACTCAAAAACGAACAGTGAACTAGGCCCACTAGACTGGGTTGGTTCTGGTTTCTCAAAAACTTGTGGGGATTTCAGAGTTGGAAAGCATGAGTTCAATAACTCACTCACCTCTTTCTCACACAAGGCTAGGTGGACAGTGGCACGCGTGGTGCCACTCAAGATTTTTCCTAGACAGCATTGTGGGCTCTATGAATCTGGTCGCCTGATTGGAATGAGCTTACAGCAGATGAAGTAATACACAAGTATGATATGGTGGAAGTGCTTGAAGACTATGATGAAGAAGTAGGTGTAGCTGTTACTCCCCTAGTTAAAGTTGCTGGCTTCAAGACAGTGTTTCACAGACATTTGGACCCCAGAGAAGTCCGGAGGATACCAAGAGAGGAGATGTTTCGGTTCTCGCATCATGTACCTTCATACTTGCTTACAGGTCAAGAAGCTCCAAGTGCTCCTAAGGGTTGCCGCGAGCTGGACCCTGCAGCTACTCCATTGGAACTTCTTCAGGTCATAACGGATGTTAAGGAAGAAGAGATTGTGGGAAATGACATAACTAGGGAAGAAAATATAGTGAATAACACCACAAAAACTAATGAAAAAGAAATTGAAGAAAATTCAGAGAAAGCTACAGAAAAAAAGATTTCAGGGGATTCCAAAGAAGTGCCGGTGATAGAAATTCTGGAGAATGCCACATTACAAGATACAGGAAGTGAAGTTGCTGAAGAAAAGCCACTGAAGAGTTTTGATTATTTGTTCTGATGCAGATACAATTTCTTGAGTTGGCGGTGTAAATTGGATCAAAACAGATTCATGATTCTTGAATTACATGCCTACATAATGTGGGAAGTAGCCACTTCTGGTTGCAATCATGTGGAAAAGACCTTAAAATAACCCTAACCTTTGGGCTTCTAATTGAAGATAACAGTTTAGAAGATGGAACTTAAATTGGTTTTTGGGAGTTCAAAAGAAGATCAAACTTGGAAGCTCATTATGGTGTGTTCCATGCCAACTCCAGTTTTCTTCAAGGAATTGTAAGGTGAGGCTGTAAATATTTCCCCCAAGATCTGTTCTTTTTATCCTCGAAGAACATCTCTTTGTCAGTTAGAGCTTGTCAATACGAGTCTGCCTACAACCTGCGAACCTCCTTTTTGATTATTCCATAGAAACTTGCTCAATTTCCTTCCTATATTTGATTGCCATGAATTTCATGTTCTTTATATTGGTCTATAGAGTTGGTCTGTTACTAGTTCTTCTTAGATCTCAATTAATAGCATAGATTTTTCAGTTCACTTCAGTTTATTGCTTGAATCGAGCTTATATGAAACACATTACTCTATTGGAATTGCGAGTTATGATCCCATATTCTCTTTGTATAACTTTGTTTCACATGGACAGGAAGCCTGAAAAAACAACTCATATATTTCTTCTGTTTATTTTTTCCTTCTTCCCCCTTTGTGTTTGCCTTGGACACTTATTTCTTCTCTCTTTCTTTTTCAGTTCTCTTATTTATGCCTGCCTTATCTCTGTAGTAAAAATGACTTAGCATCATTACTGGTTAGAGATTGGAAACATTTTGGAATATGAGGGTGGATTTTGTGCTTATGTTCAATTTTCGCGTTTCTTTCCTTCTATCTTTCTTTTTTCCTTTTTATTTTGGTGTGATGAGGGTGGATTTCTTAGAATTCCATCTTCAGGGCTACATTTGTCAGTAAAACGAAGGGATTAGCCAGTAGACTGCAATGTTCTTGAACTCACATATGGTTTTCGAAACCACTGCAGATTTTCAGTCTGATCATTCTGGTCAAGCTAAAGATGAACCGAAGGAATATAACCCACTGACACCAAATTCTTGGTGGGTGAATCTAGGAACCATGACATTCCTTCCTCTTGTATATGTTCCTTTGTTCATAGTTTAGTTAAGATTAGATATTTTCAGGCTCAAATTATGGGGTTTTAAGAATGAGGTCTCTTCCGTTTGAAGGACAAAAGCTACCTTCTTGAATAATTTGCCGCTTTGACACTTTGCATAAATTATTCGATAACACAAATTCTTTAGCCGATTTTTGCCTTTGATTGTACTCTAGGGTAGGTTTGTCAGGCTTTTGCATGTCACCATCTGGTTCCCACTTATATATTCCCAATGTACTTCTTGGAACCTCTTGGTTATTTTTTTATCAATATATTGCTTTTTATTGATAAAAAAAAATTATGGGGTTTTGGTTTCCTTGCTGTTAGCTTACACGTATAGCAGTTATGCTTGTATTGAACTGACTTCCATCACTTGTGAAGTACATACATATGAACTAAACCCCCCTTTCTAAGACTGGTTGATTTTGGTAACTCAAAACCTCGTAGCCTCCTAATCCACTGTTCTGTGTGTCTGGGTGGGGGTTCATGATCGGTTTACCCATATATGTTGTTTTGTTAGCGTCTGTCATTGTTCTTGAATTCTGTTCTTTTGCTCATTTTGTATTTTGACGGGGGTTTCTTCCGTTGTTTGGATCATCTCCTTTGTGAGATCTTATACCCTTTAAGTATCGCTTGACCTGAAGGATTTTGTCCTTTTTAACTGAATGATTGTTCCCAAAAAAAAAAAAAACCTTGGTAGCCTCCCAATGATATGAAATGGCATTCTTACACCATAACAACCCCCTCTCTGCTTGGCATAATGCCAATTTTTGGCTTAAGGCGTGCCTAGGCTGAGGACACAATCACTCTCCAGCAATAGCAGCTCATTTTCCAAAACATGCGTCTAATGTTAGCGCCTTTAATTTCCTTTCTAAAGAATTTATTCTATACCTTAATTATATATTAAAATCTATATATTCTTGGTTTTTTTATTGAATTTTTTTTTTAAATGATAGGAATGCTAAATTTTTTATTAATTCAATTGGATTTTGAATCATATTTTAAAAAATGAATATGAATCTAAGGTAATGTTTCACTTCATTCGGTGCACCTGAGCCCACTTCTGTATCTAGTGTGCCTTGCGCCTTTTAAAAGTATGGTTCCGACCATCTCATCTTGAAACCAATTAGTGTCACTAATTGGTATGTTTATGTTTTTTTGACTTCACTGATTAGTTTAATGCATCCTTTTTTTTAGTTAAACACTTGGTTGCACTATAGTAAATTGAGCATTATTATACCTGGTGTTTAAATTTTTAAAAATATGGTTTCTTCTTTTGCTTTTTTTTTTTTATAAATTTTTGTTTAAAAACATAAGGAATTACCTTTTATCAAGCACAAATTTCCAAATGATTTATTCAATTTGGTTGGAAGTTCACACTTGATTTGCAGGGCAAGTGGTAAGAGTATTTTAGATAGAGAGGGTGTTTTTCTGAGGATTAGCTATGTTTATTCAGAAAAATGTAATAATTTATATAAATTTAGGTTATGTTTATTTTAAAATGTTAGGGGAAAGAAAATTGATAGAAAAAATGGAAGGAAAGAAAAAGTAAAGGAAAGTGAAAGTAAAATTTTCTCTTCTTTCTCATTATGCAATGAAAATTTTAAAAGAAAAAATAAAAAAAAAAATTTTCCTGCAAAGTTTAATAATTCTTGCAGGAATATATAATTAGAACCTAATATTATAGGGACATAGTGGGAAACACTTTTTTCTTTCCGTTTTTTATTTTCCTATTAATTTTAAGAGAAAGTAGTAGGAAAATATTACAATATTTTTCTTTTTGAAATAAAGTTCATTAATGCTCAAAGCAAATATCATCTAGTAGAGGAATAACATGATAAGGTGATTCATTTCATGTCACACCATGGGGCTAGTTAGGGAACAAGATAGCTTAGCTAACACATGAGCTATCTCATTTGCTTGTCTCCTAACAAAATGGACACTAAATCCATCTTCTTTGCTCAAAATAGAGCTACACTCCCTAATAAGAGAGCCATACTCAGACCTATTCGGTTTCTTGCTATCTAAGCTCTTGGCTACATATTTTGCATCTGTTTCCACTTTAACATTTTGAAATCCTAGTTGTTTCACCCATGACAAAGCCTCTCTTAACCCTATTGCCCCCCCCCTTCTCGACTTATAACGACCATCCACCCAAGAGGATTGACCGACTAAAACGATCACTCGCCATCGCGCACAACCATCTAAACTGGTTGCCTAACCCATTCAAGCCAAGCATCAACATTACAAGTAAATGAAAAGGGACTTTGGGGCACATGCCACGGTGTGACTCTAGAAGCCACAACAATATCTTTCCAACCTTACTACTTAACATGCAACCAATCATATCGAAGCTCCAAAGAATGACGAACAAGTGAGCTCAGGATTTGGACGAGCATCCCTCCAAACCACATCATTTTGCGTTCTCCATATTGCCCATAACACCATGGCAAATCTTTCAAACTCTGATGCATTTAACTTGGATAATAAGGAGAACAAGAACTCCTGGAAACATTCAACTTCTAAACTAGTATAGTAGATAATACCATCTAGTCTTATCTCCTTCCAACACGATTGAGCAAAAGGACAAAGGACAAAGACATAAAACTAATTCTCAATAGCTGAGGCACAAAGAATACAGTTACCTGGCACTTCTAATCCTTTAGCTCAAAGCCTACACTGTGTAGGAAGGCAATCACGTCTAGCCCTCCAAAGTTGATGCTTTACTTTCAGTGGGAGAGTGAAATTCCACAATCGTTTCCAGTCTCCTTGCAGTTTCAAATCTGCAGAGTCAGTAAGTGATAAAGCCACCTTATAACTCGACTTTACTACATACTCACCCCTTTTAGATATCAATTTTAAGAGTCATAACACCTTCCTTACCTCTGGTGTTCCTCTTCATGTAATGGAAAACTTCAAAAGCGATCAATATCAAGGATGGAACGTCCTGGGACAAAGCTGACTGAAATTCTTGAGCTTCACTTTAGGTAGGACCAACTTCCATCGATTAGCTCAGACTTTAGCTAAGCATTTTGTGGTACACATTACAAAGGAACAAGCCTAAACTAGGGAAGCGCTATCAGACAATTCAACACAATGAGTATCATTAAAGCCAGAGGGAAACTCACATTTTTCAACCCATTCCATAAATGCACTAGAGACTTCCTTATTAACCAAATCCCAAAACTTTTGGTAAAAAGCAGGATTGAAGTCGTCTGGACCAGGAGACTTGTCCGGATGCATCTGAAAAAGTGTAGTACGAAACTCCTCTATAGTAAAAGGAGCTAATAACATCTCATTGTCAACACTTGAGACCAAGGGCTTAACACATGAAATGACAGGATCATATTCCCCAACACAAACTGAAAATAACTCAGTGAAATATGACTAGGCAATGTCACATATCTCGTCCCCATTATCACACCACACCCCATCAACATCTTGCAAACGAATAATCCTATTTGTGTTTTTCCTATCCGATGCCATAGAGTCAAAGAACCTTGAATTAAGGTCACCCTCCACCAACAAGAAATTCTTAGCCCTTTGCTTCCAAAAGTCATCTTCTTTTAATAATAAAGAAGCATACTCAACCTTTACCTCTTCCATGCATTGAATAGATATCGCATCAGACTTATATTGGAGTTCTCCAATTTTCTTCTTACAACCCTTAATGTCTTTTCTCAAAGAAGCAATAAACCTACTACCCCAAAATTTTAACCGTTCCGAGCACACATATAACCTCTTTAACAGCTTTTGATCACAAGAGCCCTGCCAAGCTTGAACAACTACCTCTCGCAACCCTGGCTCTCGTAACCATGCATTTTCAAACTTAAATCTCCTCCCTAGTTGCTGAAGATGCACTAGCTCATTACAGATTAAATTAGGTGTATGATCCGATATCGAAGCCACTAAATTCTCTAGAGAAGAAAAAGGAAATAACAACATCCAAGAATCTGAAACCATAGCTCTATCAATACGCTACTCTAATGCTATATCCATACTCTTGTACTAATAATATGTGAACGGATATCCCTGCAAGTCCAAATCATAAGCTTGTGTTAACAATGACACTCATCATTACTTACTCCTTTGAGGAATCCAAAGATAGAGTCCAACGCTGGCTTGGTTAAACGTTGGTTTCCTCGACATATGGGTCTCACCTTTACCTCATAAAGGGTAGACTTCCTTATTCGTGAAGAGAGGCTTTTTTTTTCGTTGAAGGACAAAGAGCGCATAAGCCATGATAAATTTCGGATGTGAGTTTCAGTCACGGAGCAAGATTCGGTGTTACGCAGATTCTATCTCACGTCAGATCCCTGAAACAGACGGCTTAATTTCCTCCGAGCACCGCAGATGACAAATCGTTTTTAAGGAGATCGTGACGCCGGCTGCCAAGACTCAGATTTTCAGACACTGGGTTTTCGGTTTTGCTTCTTGTAATGGTCTTTTCTCACTGGTTTTTACTTTCTCTCAGACCCTGTAACAGATCTAACAAACTTAAAACATATCGTTTTGAAAAAAAAAAAAATGAGTTGGTTGGCTCCCGAGAAGAAGAAGTCACCGGAAAAAAAAATTTGGAAAGGAGAAAAAAAAAATAAAAGAAACTTTTTTCGGAAAAAAATATATATATTTTGTCTTTTGAGTCGTGACAATTTTTTTTCAATTACGCTTCAGAAAATATATATATGGCAATCAAAACGTTATTTGCACTCGGCTTTGAAGGGAGAAAAAAAAAAATGTTTTAGTCCCTTTGGTTTCTTGGTTACACGGAAAAATTTAAGGAGATAAAAACACAAAAAAAGTGAAAAACCATATTTGGCCTTGAGGTTTTCCTTTTGATACATGAGGAGAACCACTGTTGACAAGGAAACACCAAACAACAAACAAAACAACTTGGTTTGTTAGAAGTCCTTGTAAAATAAATAAAAATACAAAGGGAGGAATGGAACTCAAGACCTTGAGTTCAAGAGCCAAGGCTTATCCCAATAAACCACATGCTTTGTTGTGATATTTCTTGCGAGGAATATATAATTTCCAAGTATGGTTATGCAATATGGAATCAATTTCACTTTTAATTGCCTCTTTCCACATGAGGCTCTCCGTAGAGTTCAGCTCTACTTTATGCGCTTGATGCTCCCACAAGCACGTATGTCGAAAATCGACCAAATGATTTTTCTCGTCTCGCCTTTAATCGCGTCCCCGGGTTCTACCTCTCTCCATCAGTATTTTCATCTTGACTATTTTCATGAATAGTCTCCAACACTCGCTTTCGATGAACCAGCTTTTGTCATCAGACGCCAGATGTATTTGATATATCGATCGTTTGAGAAGATGATAAGTATTTATTTACATCTACCAAGAACATGTTGAATTTAAGATTCGACATGAAAGACATGGGGACTTGCCGATGTTATTTTGGGAATAAAAATCAAAAGAACATCGATGGACTCGTGCTAAGTCACTACATTACGTTGACAATATTCTGGGAAGTTGATATGATAACCGTATAGCCGTAACACCTACAATGTAGAATCTCACACTTTTCCAAGAATAAAGGAGAGGAGTGTTGCTCAAGTGTATCACCCTAGGGTGATAGGCAGTCTAATGTACTTAATGAGTTGTACAAGACCAGACAGGCCTATGCAAGCATCAACCGAGTAGGTACATCAGCAATCCTCGGAGCTATGTATCAGTAAGGAATAATGAGAGTATTAAAATACTTACGATTCACTTCGTGACTACGGGCTGCACTACACCAAGACATCCCGTCGTACTCTGAAGGCCATGCTGATGCGAATTATATCTAATGTTAAAGACTCAAAAATCCCATAAAGGGTT
Source organism: Tetrastigma voinierianum (assembly GCA_016808115.1). NCBI lineage: Eukaryota > Viridiplantae > Streptophyta > Magnoliopsida > Vitales > Vitaceae > Tetrastigma > Tetrastigma voinierianum. The sequence continues at coordinate 101,816 of JAEQBH010003548.1, forward strand.
ATGTTCCTTACACCGGAGTGCAACTTATCATGGAAATCCTCAAAACATTTATCGCGTATCCACAATGGAATCTGGAGTTTATAGCACTAGACAAATGTGAAAGAGTGCACGGCTACGCCTAATTCCTAGAGGACATTCCAAGGTGGTTGAAGCCGCCTCCAATATGCATACATCAGGACAACTAATCCATATCGGGTAGAGCACAACAAGATGTATAATGGTAAGTCTAGACATATCCGGTCAGAGACACAAATACCATTAAACAACAATCAATCAAGATCTCTATAGATTATGTAAAATCTAAGGATAACATTGCGATCCGCTTAACCAAAGGGTTAAACAGAGTTGTTAAAAAGTCGTCGAAGGAACGGACTAAAGCCCGAAAAGAATAAGTCGATGCAATGGATACCCAACCTAGCTGACTGGAGATCCCAAAATCTAGGTTCAAAGGGACAACCAAATTGTAAAGACTTTGATACAATCAATGTGGGGATATTATCGTGTTCATTCCTATGATGAACAAAGACGCTTCATAAAGGCTGCTGGGTGTTTACGCTTAATGATCTCTACATTGGCGAAGAGTAATATGAGCTACTCTAATTTACAGATCACCATGTAAGAGTGAAGTGGGTCGTCTAGAGGGAATTGAATACACAATTCTATTAAACTTCATAGAACTGCCGCATGTCCATGGCCAAATGTGACATAAAAGTGAGAACTCGAAATATGTTAGGAAGATTCTGCAGTAATATGTCATCATCTACACCAACATTTAATGGTTCAAGGACATCATGTCTACCGCTTAGTTAGTGTGAGTAAACATATTTTGCTGTGAAGGTTCAAAGGATAACACCTACCTCTCTATGCGTGTTTCTTCCGATGAATCTATCACCCATTTCTTTAGATCTTTGGTCATGAATGTCATTCATGGGGGAATTGTTGAATAAATGACATTCATTGTCATTTACCCTGAGAGATCCACGGCCCAATCGCCAACGCTATACCTGACGTTATATCCACCCCCGATCGCGAGACTCATCGTAAACAGAGCTTCGGCTGAGCAGCATGCCCGCACACCCCGATGCGGTTTGATTCAAATAGCCCGGCAAGATTCAACATAATCGCCAATCGTTAGAACTGGGAAACAGACGGCACTTCTCCGAGCACCAGGGAGACGACGAATCTGTTTTAAGGAGATCGTGACGCTCACGAGACTCGACATTTTCGTATTAATTGGTTTCCAGGTTTTGTTCTTGTAATGGTCTTTCTCGCAGTCTTTACTTTCTCTCTGTAATCCTTGTAACATATCTAACAAGTTGCAATCTGAACTCGCCTCTCTAAAACCACTAAAGAGCCACTCAGGATGCGGAACATGCCCCAACTTCTTAGGCGAGTACAACATATTGTTGAAATCACCCACTAAGCACCATGGGAGGGGAGAAGTTGCATGTAACTTACGAATAAGATCCCATGTAACGTTTCGCTTGCTTCTCTCAAGATGACCATAGAGCCCAGTGAGCCTCCACTTGCCCTTCTTCATATCAAGAACTTCTAAGTCAATATGATGTTTCAAAAAATACATTAAGATTGCTGTTTCCAAATACACACACCGTAGCGCTCGCTTTCGTCCGACCGACAGGGTCCGAACCGATCTCGGATGCTCGTGATACCACTATACCGTGATCGCCTCTCCAACTCGACACCCTGTCAGTTTAAGCAGTCATATATAAATTTTTTTATAAACTTATAAACTTCAACTTGTTCATTCATATAATGTTAAAACATTTAACTGTATTATATTCTCAGAGTTTACTCGACATGTATATACAAGCTCCATAATTGGAAGTGTTCAACATTTACAATATTTACATTGTTTACAAAAGAAACAAAATACATATACATTAGACCAAAAGGTCTTCCAGTGGGCACCTAGTGATGCGTGGTCTTTGACTGTTAATGTCGATTGTCATGTCCTCTAGTTTCCTCTTATGTACCTACACGGATGAAAACACCCGTGCTAAACTTTACGTTTAGTGGGACTTAATACATATGGATGACCTCTACTAAGGTCACCACACGTTTATACAAATGCATATACTTATGACAAATATAACAATTACATATACTTATCATTTCTCATTTATATATTTTTCATGTCATCTTGTACTTTATTTCTTGTTCTTGTAACTGTATACTATCATCGCATAGCAATGCTATGCATCTCATATCATATCATATAATCTTTACATTTCATTTGCATATACTTGTCATTTTCTTTTATACTTCAAGGGTCCGCAACACCTGTTTCGATAATTTTAAATAACTCAGGAGCAAAATTCAAAGGTACTATCACTGTACGAGATAGTGATCTCTATCTATATATACCCAAAGGTATCATCACTGTACGAGACAGTGACATATGCCATGTAATATGTGACCCAAACGGGGCCATATATACTCGAAGGTTTCATCACCGCATTTCCATGCGACTTATGCCATGTAAATGATCCAACCAGATCTGGCGTCATCGACCCAAACAAAAATCTCGATATCTGTGAAATCAGATGCTACAAGAATCGCGTCCCTATAAGATGCCTATCTATCCCTACCAGTTCTGCTGACAATCCATGTGTATTTTATGTTCAGTACATATCTCATATTCCCAAATAATTATGGTCATCCGGTAATCATATGCAATATGTACAATCATTTATTCGTATCTTTGCATTTTTCATAATTTCTGGACCTAATATGGGTTCCACTTTTATCATGCTATATATGGCTGCCTCTCACCCAATGGGCTTTCCATAGCTCAAGAAATTGAACTGAGTCCTCCTGACTAAGCATGGCCCGGTTGGAGGTCATACACGACCAGCCAATCCTAGCCGAGCCGACCTGAAACCTAGATTTCAGCAGGGTTATAGCCCACCTACTCGTCCCCTCCACAGCATATGGTCGAATCTCGACCACCTGCTTTCCACAGAGTCCAAGAACACCGAAATGGAGTTCGGATCTAAGAAGGCGACCTCTAAAGCCGAGGTCACACAGAGTAGCCGAGCGCTGGATCTCGACCGAAATGACCTAACCCGCCGAGGTGCACTAGCCGAAACAGATCGCTCAGGGTAAACGGACCATAACTTGGGCTATAGAGATCCGAATTGAGAAATTCAAAAGCCTAACATCGTTTCACTGACGCGACTACAATTCTTACCGTACGACTCACTACCAAATCCCCTTTCTTTCTACTCAAACCAGCCTAAGGTCCGCTAATGCGTATGATCAAAAATAGGAAATTTTCTGCTCAAATGCAACCACCCTTTCCCAAAACACATCTATAGGAGCCTTAGAGTTCTTCTCTCAACTCAACCCTAACAAGAAATGAGTTTCGGGAGTTTCCAAACTTAACCCATACACAAAAATGTGAGGTTCCAAACCATATATCTACTTTCTTATACCAAAACTGTATTAAATCTCCATACTATTCCACAAGACTGTACTTCCATACTAGAATCCATACCCGAATCCATACCCGTGATCTTCTTTTTCCCTTCCTTCTTTCTTCTCTTCTCTTCTTCTTCTCTCTTAGCTGTTTTTGCTTTCTCTTTCTCCAAGACCAAAATGAGATATTTATTTTGGTCTTATCCTTATTTGATCTTATCCTTGGTTTCAATTTCCTTTAGCCCTCTAACTCTCTAATATTTACACAATCAATTTATGATATATTTACAATAGCCTCTCATCTTCTCTATTATTCTTAACTTATGCATATTCCTACTTTGGCATATGAGCTTATTAAATTATGACCCTTGGATCCTGAATTGGTAAATTATTAATTTACCCTTAACTTTTGTATTAATTCCGGATTCCTACTTATTTTATTTTTATCTTTATTTTATTCCGAAAAAATATACTTTCACTTTTATTATACCCTAAACATGTTATAAAACTGTTAGCAGATAATTTAAAGCAACTCTCCCCTTAAAAAGTATTTCATTCGAAATTCATACCTCAATTCAAGAGTTGCGAATATTTTGTTCTCATAGTTGCTTCACCCCAAGTGCCTTCTTCTACCATGGTGTCACAAATGAGCACTTTCACTAATCTGTGACTATTGCTCTACAACTGCTTTCACCTCTCTCTGTTTAACAGCCTTTAGCCTCATCATCATATGAAAAATCTTCCTCGTACTTGTATCTCAGACTAGTAGTATGTGCGACTCATCGTAGCCGAGCATTCCTAAAGCATCACACATGAAACACATGGTGTAATTCTAGCCACTCCGGGAGGGAGCACCGATAAGCCACAGGCCAATACGCTCCGTAATCTCATATGGCCTTACAGAACCTTGAACTCAACTTGCCTCACCAAACCGTAGAATTTTCCTCTCCACGACGATGCTTTAAGAAGACTCATTCCCACTTCATATTCAATATCTCTCCTTATCAAATCAAGATATGACTTTGTCAATCACCGGTAGCCTTTAACCTTTTCGACGAATTCCGCATCACTTTCTTCAGATCTTTCTACTATGTCTGTGCCAATTACTTTATGCTCATTTAACTCCTCAACACACAGAGTCTCTACATTTCCTACATGCAAAGCCTCGTATGGTGCCATACCAATGCTTGATCGGAAAATTCATTGTTATAGTAAAATTCAACAATGGAATATACCTATCCCAACTTCCGAAAATCTCCATGACAACTCAAAGCATATCTTCAAGTAATTAATCAATCTTTTCTTAATCGGCCCATCTATTTTCAGGATGGAATGTGTTAGATTGAATCTCAGCCCAAGGCTCAAAGCCGACCGTAATTCCTTCCAAACCTTGGAGCAAACACGGATTCATCTGACAATAGATAACGGTACACCATGTAAATTGCATAATCTCATCCATATACCTACCTACTTCCGGATCCAGAACAGCTTGACCCCGACCGTATAATGGTACTCACTCTTTGTGAGCCTATCAACAATCACCCGTGACATAGTCATGTTTTGTCAGTGGAGGGAGAACCCGACACAAAATCCATGGTAATGTTGGTCCCACTCCACTGATGTCTGGAAGGGGATTCACTCAGATCTGCTGGCACTGTGTGCTAGCCTTGACTCGTGCTACATCAAACACTTAGACACATACTCAACATCTCTTTTCTATTTCTTTCCACCAATAAAACTGCTTTCAAGTCCTAGTACATCTTATTACCTCCGTATCGCATGGTAACACCGTGATTATGAGCCCTTCAAATAGCAACTTTTGCTTAGCTCTTTATCATTCCGCACATAATATGTTCTAGAAATACAAACTTCCACCTTCTTTCTCTAAAAACTCCTGGCTCTCACACCATCTCTAACCATCTCAGAATCTTTTTCTCGTAGCTCTTCACCATTTTTCTCTCGAAAGACTATAATCTACTTGCTTTAACACTGCATCGGTGCTTCTTTAAATGAGCCAATATAGCTCCATCATCCGGCTAATCTCATTCACTATGTTGAAGTGACATTGCTGCCATTGTCTTTGGCTAGCTACTCCACACTGCACAGCCTTTCCCGGCGGTGTAGTCTATAATGTAGTCATAATCCTTGAATAACTCTAACAACCTCCGCTGTCTCAAATTTAACTCTTTGTGTGTTAGCAAGTACTTTAGACTCTTATGATCGGTGTAAATTCTACACTTTTCCCCGTGTAAGTAGTGTCGCCATATTTTCAAAGCAAACACTACCGCAACCAATTCTAGGTTATGAGTGGGATAATTTTGTTCATGTGGCTTCAACTGTCTGGACGCATAAGCCACCACTTTCTCATCTTGCATTAACACGCATCCTAAACCAACCCAAGTACCACTATACAAGGTATACTCTTTCCGTGGCAGCTCTGCTTCACACACAAAGTTTCAACTAGCATCCCTTTCAACTATTCAAAACTATTCTGACATTTGTCTGTCCACTCAAACTTGATTCCTTTCCTGAGTAACTTGGTGAGCGGAGAAACTATGACAGAAAAGCCTCTCACAAATCTTCTATAATAACCTCGCTGTCAAAGAAACTTCTCACTTTTAAGCATTTCAAGGTGGTTTCTCAAGTCACAATCGTCTCAAATCTTAGCAGATCAACTCTGCGCCCTCGCCAGATATAATACGGCCTAGGAAATGAAACTTCCCTTAGCCAAAAATCACATTTACCGAGCTTAGCATGTAACCTCTTTCTCTAATACCCCAAGACTATCCTTAGATGTCGCTCATGTTCCCGTGCATCCTTAGAATACACCAGATGTCATATAAAAACTACAACAAATTGATCCACATAGGGTCGAAAAACCCTATTCATCAAGTCCATAAATGTTGTCGGTGCATTAGTTAACCCAAATGGCATTACGCCATATCGGTTTCTAAATGCAGTCTTCGGCACATCTACTTCCTTTACTCTCAACTGATAATATCCAGATCGCAGGTCGATCTTCGAAAAGACACCCGCTCCTTTCAATTGATCAAAAAGATCTTCGATTCTCAACAATGGGTACTTGTTTTTCACTTTCACCTTATTGATCTGCCGATAATCAATGCACATCCGTAGAGTGTCATCTTTCTTTTTCACTAATTGCAAAACAGTGCACCTTTGTGGAGAAAAACACTGGCTCGGCAAATCCTTTATCCAAAAGCCTTTAAAATTGACTTTAACTTTCACTCATTGAGCCATCATCCCGGTGCCCTAGACATAAGGATTGTTCCCAGACAATTTTTACAGCTTAAGTCCACCTCTCGAGTGGAATACTTGGTAACTCTTCAGTAATACATCCTGAAATTCCCTTACTACTCGGGAATCTTTCTTACATCAACTCACCCTCTCGAGTCATATCACAAACAAGAATGTCTCTGCCATCCTTTCCTCATAAATCTCCTAGCTTGCATAGCGAGATCAGTTATACTCTATATTTACACTTGAGCCAATGCCTGTACTCATCACTCAAATTCGGTCTTGAAGATCTCAACACTACTGCCTTTTAACCATTAATCAACAATAGCTCTGCTTAGACAAACTAACTGCATCCTTAATCAAGTCAAACTCTTGGAATGGTAATGTTATCAAATCAACGCGAAACTCTCTTATTTGTATAACAATGGGACAATTTCTATATATGCTATTCACACTAACGTTGTGCCCTAACGAACTAGTCACATGCATGTCATATGCTAATTTCTCCATCGCTGGTACTTTGTCAAGTACATGTTCCGTGCACACATATGAATGAGTAGATCCAAGATCAATCAATGCATGCATCTCAATTTCAAAAAGAGAAAATATACCAGCTATAACCTCAGGAGCATCCTGATCCTCACAAGCTTTCATAACATATGCTCGTGCTGGTGCTGGTGCTGGAAGCATAGGACGATCCATTGTCTCTGAAATTGTGCTTCCTCGTCCTCTATGCTGAGATGGGCCACTACGACCCCTACCTCTATCTCGAGTCGATGATGGTGCCACAGACCTCCCTCTGCTATTACTTTGAGGATTCCTATTGTCCCTTGACTTATTGGGACAATTTGCCATAAAATGTTCAGTGCTTCCACATCTGAAGTACCCTCCTGTCAACAATCTACAAACTCCCAAATGCCTTCTATGACAATGAGGACATTATGGAATTTCTCCCTGTCCAACTGAAGTACCTCTACCTGTACTAAAGGCATCGACCTCGTCTCTCTACCTCTCGTAGCGAAACTATATTCCGATCGGGAAATGGGATGACCCCTAGCTCTTTTCCCGAGGAGGAGGAAGCTCTAGAAAACTTCTTATTTTGAGATCTTCGGTCAGCTGCTTTCTAGTCTCTCCACTTTCATTGCAAAGCCTTGACTAATCGATAAAAGTTCACTCCCGGTTGAGAGAAGTCATAAAAAGTAAGTACCTCGATGGAATCATGTAGTTCATCTCAAATTGCTTACACCGAAATGCTCCTAGCGAGGACCGCTTGCATATTTGTCGAGATATTTGAACTCTTTCATACTCTACCACGTATAAGTTCCTTTTGCTTCATATTCAGGAATTGTTTCTACTTGACTCCTATACATCTCAGAATTTACTTTGCCTCGAACTCGGGATAAAGAATTCTATGTCATGGGATTTGGAATCCCTGGACTTTTTGAAGCACCCGCTTCCACTCAATCGTATGCCTCACCCCGCACAGTGAGATCGCACATGATGCTCTCTCGACGGAGTATCTAACCTCTTCCCAATACTCTTCTAGCTTTTCTAAACTTAATTTGGCTTTCTCCGACTCTTCCATGCTCAACTCCATGGAATTCCTCTCGTCTCCACGCGCCTTCTTACTACGACTATCGGAGCTTTGTGAACGGTCAATCTATCATTACCCGAGCCATGTCTTATGATATTCTCAAGAAGGCTTCGTGGGCTCATTAGGTACATTACTCAAGGCCTCTGCCGATAACCCTTGTTCCCTTGGGTTAACACTCTAAGCAGCTTCTTCAGGACGATCCATCTATACAAAACATAAGGACATCCACATCAGGCCAACATATTACTAAATACATGCTTTTCTATCATATACTCTATTCCCAAGCCGCTGGGAACCCAGGCTTTCTTCCAAAACGCCTAAACCTGCAGCCTCCGATACCACTAACTCAGGCCGCCCCGTTTCATCTTAACCCGATCGCGGGTCCGAACCGGATCCGGATGCCTCGATACCACTATACTCCAGGCTGCCCCAACCCGGCACCCAAAGGTCGAGCGAAGGTGTCATATGGGCAATTCTTTTATAAAACTTAGCCTGCCTGCTCATATAATGTTAAACACAACTCAGATATATTCCGTACAGTCAATTACAAATATATAAGCTCCATAATTGGAAGTGTTCAACATTTACAATATTTACATTGTTTACAAAAGAAACAAAATACATATACATTAGACCAAAAGATCTTCCAGTGAGCACCTAGTAATGCATGGCTATTAACTACTGATGTGGATTGTCCTGTCCTCTGGTTTCCTCTTCTGTACCTACATGGATGAAAACACTGCATGTTCCTACGCCTGGGAATTAATACATGGGATGACCCTTTACTATGGGTCACCACACTTCTATACAAATGCATATACTTATGACACATATAACAATTACATATACTTACTTCATTTCTCATATTTATATACTTTTTCATGTCATCTGTGACTTTATTTCTTATTCTCAGAATCAGATAATTATCATCGTATACAGTTGCTATGCTTCTCATATCATGTCATATATTCTTTACATTTCATTTGCATATACTATCATTTTCTTTTATGTTTCATGTCCGCAAATACCTTGCTAAATACGGAAATAATCGACAGACTCAGCGCACTCACATCGCACGACAATGATCTTTATCTGTATATACCCGAAGGTATCATCACTGTACAAGATAGTGACCTATGCCATGTAATATGTGACCCGAATGGGGCCATATATACCCGAAGGTATCATCACTATACGAGACAGTGACCTATGTCATGTAATGATCCAAACGGGATCCATGTCATTGACCAAAACGGGGCCTCGATATCCTAGAACCGATGTCGGGAAAGTAACTCCAGAAACCCATAAAGACGCCTATCTATCCCTCTATCGTGCCTAAGAGGACAATCCATGTGTATTTTATGTTCACTACATATCTCATATTCCGATCAATTATGGTCATCCCAGAATCATATGCACATGCATAATCATTTATTCAGATCTTTGCATTTTTCATACCCTCGACCTAATACGGGTTCCACTTTATCATGCTATATCGGTTAATTCTTGACCTGGGCTTTCCATAGAGTTCAAGAATACCCGCACTCCAGCCTCTGACGGTTGCTTACGGTCGTCCGTTGGAGGTCATCATACATGACTAGCCAATCTGCAAATGAAAGGACCTGGAAAACCTGTGACTTCAGCAGGGTTATGTTCACCTACTGTCCTCCACAGCATATAATAATCTGACTCAATAGCTTTCCATGTAGCCTAAGAACACTAAACTAGCTTCTAATGTGCAGTTACGACCTTCCGGGTCGGGATATCACACAGAGTAAGAAGCTAACTCCTCACTGTTTAACCCGTTCTAAATTGTACCGACCTAACTGTGTCGTGAGTGCACCTACCGAAATAGACCGGGCCGAAAGAAATATTCAGTAAGTGTCCCTGACCATAACTTGGCTATAGAGGTCCGAATTGAGAATTCAAAGTCTAACATCAAGTTCAATTAATGCCACAATTTACCGTATGACTCACCGCTAAATCACCTTTCTTTCTACTCCAAAAACTAGTTCTAAGGTCCTACTTAATGTATGATAAAAAATAGGGAAATTTTCTGCCTCCAAAATGCACCACATTTCCCAAAACACATATAGGAGCTTCCTTAGAATTCTTTCAACTCAACCTCTAATGTGTTAAACGAATGGTGAGTTTCCAAACCCAACACATACACAAAATGGGGAGTATTCTAAACCATATATCTATACTTTTATATCAAAATCTGCATAATTTCCATACTATTCCATACAAAAACACTAGACTTCCATACTGTAATCCATACCTCGCGATCTTCTTTTCCTTCCTTCTTTCTTTCTCTTTCTCTTCTTCTTCTTTCTATCCGATTTTCGCTTCTCTTTTCCGCATCAAAATGATATTTATTTCTTGGATGGTCCTGTTGATTTTATCCCCTTTTTATTTCACTTTGGTCATCTAACTCTCTAATATTTGCCGATCAATTTATGATATTTTTACAATAGCCTCTCATCTTCTCTATTATTCTTAACTTATGCATATTTTTACTTTGGCATATGAGCTTATTAAATTATAACCTTTGGGTCCTGAATTGGTAAATTATTAATTTACCTTTAACTTTTCAGATAATTCCTAGCTTCGCTTATTTTATTTCCTTTTTATCTTTATTTTATTCCAAATAAATACTTTCACTTTATTATACCCTAAACACGTTATGTTCGGGCATAGATAATTTGTGACAAGCACACACAATCCCACTACGTCCTTCCTTATCGATTGAAAATGAACCTTCAAAACCTAGTGCACATCTTACCTCTTCCTTTCAAACAGAAAAATAAAATCCACCCTGTGAGTTGTAGCCAACTCACGAAGCACTTGATCTGCCAGGGTATTATCAAGTCCCTGATAGTTCCAACTTAAGAGAGAGCTTTCTTAGAGTGACAATATTTTTCTTAATACTTTTCTTAAGAGAAAGTTTAGGTATACTATAATTATCATAAATTGAACTTAATCTATCTCATAATATAGAGTGAGTTTAATTATCTTTTATTCGAATTATCTTCATTATTGTCAGTATTAGAATTATCTTATTATTGTCTGTATTAAAAATTCATCTTCGTTATTGTCTTTTCCTCCCTACGGACAACACTAAGCTTAAGAAGATTATGTTAATGGCTGCTTAGTTTATTCAAGTAATTCTTGTTTTACTCATAATTCTCATTATTAGAAGTCCAAATTATAGAGAAATAAAATTAATCGATGGACGTTTTAGTGATAAAAAAAAAAAATCAAATCAACTAGGTTGGGGATTGATTTGTTTAATTATCAATTGAATCCAAGTTAATTTAAGTCTTAAATGTATTGTTTATTAAAGTATTAATTACATAAATGGTATCTCAATTTTTTGGGTTTTTATTTTATTTTGATGTCTCAGCCTCTTCTTGTTTAATCAAGTGTCTTAATTTTTAATTTTTGTTCATCAAAAAAATTGGATGCACATGACATTGGACATTATATAAATTAATAGATATACATTTTAGGGATAAAAAAAATAAAATAAAATAAAACTTAAGGGTAGCTCAATTTCTGTGATAACGACGGAAATGTAGATTACTTAACGATCATTACCCAGCCTTGTAGCCGACGTTATTTAAGTTATTAATTTCAGGTCCCATGGGATAAGATAATATGCGCACAAGTTAACTTAGACAACTACAATTATAAAAAAAAATTAAATAAAGTTAGATTGATTTGTTTAGATTGTCAACTAAACCCAAGTTAAGTCTTAAACGTAATGTTTATTACAAAAAACATAATTGAAATAAATTTGATTCAAATTCAAAATATATTTAAATAATTACCTAAAAATGAAATAAACAAATTTAGAAAATTACATTAATCATAATTTAAGAGTAGTGAATTACTTTTGTATTAAGAAAAGAGAGTAGTCGATTACTTTAAAGACAAGGGCAAGTGTCAATTGAAAAGAGAGTAGTCAATTTATTGAATGTTAATCTACTCATATAAACACGACAGACATATAAAAAAAAGGAGAGGAGGGTAAAAAATAAATAAATTTGGATATTTTAATAATAACATAATATAATGAGATACTATTTATAGTTTTTTCAGTATTTTAAAAATTAAATCGATAATTAAATTGAAAAAGTTATTAGCTTAAGATTTAGGGTGGAATCACGATTGAATCAGATTAAATAAAAATTAAAAATATCATTGATCGACGATATGATGAGTTAATGTTAATTTGATCCAATTTTTAAAAGATTGGTTTAAAATCGAGCGTAGGTACTCTGGAGACCAACTCAACCCACCACCCCTGTTTAATTCAAGTTCCAGCCGATCAATGCCTCCCTGTTAATTTTTAATTATAAAATTTCTCTAGAAAAATATGAAAATTTCCAAAACAATCCCTCCCGTCAATAATGAAGCATTAGAAATGGACGGTCGTGATATTTTTGACTTAGTGTGATGCCGGCCACGTCACAACAAACTAAACACGCGTCAACGTGCCCAACACAACCGATCCGCTCCACACAATGGAGCAATGATCCAGTATGTGAGCTCCCATAAGTTCCCGCCCAACGAAACCACCATATATGCCACGTCATGTGTCAATAGAAAAATACGTCACCGCCCAATCACATTACGGTGCCGCGGGTGACCTAAATCGAGAGTAACCAGCCTTTCACGCTGTCGGTGTTACTTTTTAGATCTTTCTGGTAGCTGCAAGAGAAGTTCGGTACAATCCAATCATAAGTCGACGCGTGGCGAAACCACGTGGAGTGAACCAATGATAATCGAGCAGTGACTCGTAGGTCAGGATGCTATCGGATTGTTTTTTGCTCTGACGACTAAGTGTTCGAACCGAGAAGATATTCCGACTGATTTTCGGCCGGAAGCGAAGGAGAGAGCTCAAATCGCCGGCGAATTTCCCGACGATTTTGTGCTTTTACGTTTTCTGTCTACCGGATCTCGCCGCAATCATGGTAATTTTCTCACGCTTTGTTGTTGTTTTGTTCGGCAATGGTGATCTAGGACGTTCTGGAAATTGAAATTCGTTTTGGTTTGATTTTCTCCTGTGTTGATGTTTGGTTGCTGCGAAAACTGAAGGGGAGGGAAATGAAAAGAAACAAAAGTTTCAGATCTGGGTACAGAGCTTTGATTTTGGGAAGGTACATGAAAATAGGATGAAAATCCAGCTATGTGTGAGCCAAATAATCGAGGGAGGTTTTCCTCCTTTTCTCGGCAATTAAATGACTTCTTCTTTTTTCCTGTTTTGTTTCTTAGGGATTTCGGGTTTTTTTTCTTCTCCGATATGTTTTAGGCTGATCTAGACGTTTTATCAATCGAATTATAATATGGCCTTATTATCTTGAGAAAAAGTCCTGAAGTTGATGCGCATTTCCAGTTCACCTCTTTTAGAATTAGGAAAACGCGTGATAATCAAGGGTTCGCGTTGATGTGCATTACCAGTTCACCTTTTTTTTTTCTTTTCCTTTTTTGCAGTTTGCAGTCAAATGTCGGTGTGAACTTTCTAATTTGTAAAGTAATCTCTTTCTGACAGATGGAAACTCACACAGGAAAAAAAATATCACAGTTAGCTTTGTAAATTTGAAGGTTTTAGATCACATAGAGCACGGCATGACTCCAACTTACTAGTATTCAGAACATAAACCTTGTCTTAAAAAACTAAGTGGCATTTAGATCTAGAGATGATCCTTAAAAGATGTTTGGTAAAATACGCAAGGCATTTGTAGCTGGTGAATGATTTTTTTTTTTTTATCAGTAGCTGGTGAATGATTTTAATTTCTGTCAACTGACTCTTTAATTTAGTCTGCGAATAAATTTTGGTTTATAATCCTCTTGGTTCATCATCCTTTTAATGATGTTGAATTCAATCAAGTTTATTTTTGGGTATGCAGACAACTTCAAGGCGTCTTGCAGACAGGAAGGTGGAGAAGTTTGACAAGAACATCACTAAGAGGGGATCTGTGCCTGAAACGACCGTTAAGAAGGGAAGTGACTATCCCGTTGGGCCTGTTCTACTTGGGTTCTTCGTTTTTGTTGTCATTGGATCATGTAAGATTCTCCTTCATTTAGTTTTTACCATTTCTTATTGCTATTTAATTGATATACGTTTTTGTCAGTTTTAAATGTTTTAGGCATTACATGGTTGTTCCAAGCTGCTTTCTTTCCTTTTCCCCAACTAAAAGTTATGAAGACATCCTCTCTCTAACTAGCACATAAACACACCTGTCCATCTTATTTGGATTAACTGTAACCGCATTGCTGTCATATTTATTTTGTGTTTATTTGGCATAGATAACATAGCTCTCTTGGCTAGATGGATAGTCGGATCGTTTTAATTTGTTGAAAAGTGTTATGTGATCAGATGCATGTTCCTATTAAACCCTAATCTTACAAGTTTGAGCTTTTAAGATAGTTGGTTTTTTAACATGGAATCAAAGCCTAGTTTTGGAGGAGGTCTTGGGTACCAGCCACCTCTTTGTAGTTTATTTCTCATTTGTTGATTTGAAAGTCCATAGACGACTTTATTTGGTTTTGTTTGACTCTTCACATGTGGGAGGGAGGATGTTAAAGACATGATATTTGGAGTTTTGGATGTAAATAGTGCGTTTAAAATAAAAAATCCAAAATTTAAGGCATGTTTTCAAAAATATGCCCAAACTAATGCGTAGGAACAGAAGAATGGCCGCCGTTAGAACGACTCGCCTTTAGCAAAGTTCAAAGATCATGCTCACAACACGCTATTGAATATAAAATTTTGAACGGGCCGGCAGCACGATGACCATTAATCATCCAGCGTCGCTGCTCACAACGACTACATCGAGCTCATACCAGCCTGCATTCTTCCCACTCCCATTTCGTCTTTCGTTTTTAGTTTCTCCTCCAGCAGCCCCCTCCCCCTCGGCGACGCAGTTTTTCCGACTCCTACAACAAAGAGGAAGGACCTGATAACGTATTTGAGATGGATTCTCATCTGGAACTGGATATATATGGTGATTTCAAGTATGATTTGGAAGACGAAGACTATATTGGTGTTATTGCTCTAAAGGCCTCTAACGTACAAGAAGAAGGGGAATCAAAAATGAAAGTGGTGTTCTCCACTAAATCTGATCCACTGCATGATCCGACCTAAAAGAAGCATGCAGCTTCTAAAAAACCGCGCCGCGAGGGAGGTGGGCCGTCAGGAGCCGGAAAAACTCGCTGCCGAGGAGGGGGTCGAGGAGAAACGAAAAACGAAAGACGAAATGGGAGTGGGGGGGAAGGGGAAAATGCCGAGTGGTATAAATCGCTTCAATAACGACGGTTTTGATTACCAACGCCGCCATTTACAACGCCGCCATCGGTACTTTTTTTTATATTCACAGTCGGCGCTATGACGCCTTTGAACTTTGCTAAAGGCCGTCGTTCACAACGACGGCCATTGCCACCTTGTTCCACCACGCACTAGTTTGGGCATATTTTTGAAAACAACCTTAAAATTTGGATTTTTTATTTTAAACGCACTATTCACGTCCAAAACTATGATATTTGTATAAAACCAAATCCTACAAGTTTGAGCTTTTAGGAGAGTTGGTTATTTAACAAAAAGAAACCGGTTTATCTAGTTTAATAAATTCTTTTGGTTTCCGTTCACTCACTCACCTTCCCTTTTGCTTTGCGACCTAGGTGGGGTGGACTGATATTCTGCATGATAATAGTACCTTTATTTTTCTGATTTTCCAAATTCTTGCCTTCTTGATTTTTCCTTGTGAGGATTATCTTGACCTCATTGACCTATCTTGTTTGTTTCTTTTAAAAAAAAAGGAAACTAAGGTGGTGTTTATTTTTTTATTTAATGTAGAATATAACTTTTTTCAGCTTAATGTTAAATAAAATTTTATAGTATTAAGTATTAAGTTGTTTGTTTTTTAATATTGGGTATTGAGTACAGCTAACTTTCTTCTTTATTGGGTGAGGGTGGTAGTTCTTATTTTGGAAGTTTTTTTTTTTTCTGAATGAAAAAACCTTTGGTTTTTAGAAATTTCAGTATTAAATCATGAAAAAAATAAAATGTTGAAAGCTATTTAGGTTTCAGTAAAAAGCCAAAAATAAACGTTTTTGACTTGTTCATTTGTTCATTTTGGGACAAGGGAGAACAAGTTTGGTTCTTTTTTCTTTTGAAAGCATACAAAGAACATGAATACACTAAATAGTGTTTAAGAACAATTTTTAAAACATGATCCAAATAGTGCTGATGACAATTTAAAAAAAGGGACCAAATAGGCCCTTGGTGGTTTTCTTCTAATACATGTTAGCTCTTTGACTGCAGATTTTTATTGACTTTGTGTGCTTGCTTGTTTCAGCTCTGTTTCAGATAATCAGGGCTGCAACAAGTTTGGTTCTTTTTTTTTTCTTTTTTTAAAGCGTACAAAGATCATAGAATACACTAAATAGTGTTCTCAAGAACAATTTTTAAAAACATGATCCAAAATAGTGCTTTTGATGGATACCTGAAGAACATAGAACATAATGCGCTTCCCACATTGGTACAAGTATAGAAAAATAGTGTTCTCAAGAATAATTTTTAAAAACATGATTCAAATAGTTGTTTCGAGGACAATTTTTAAAAACCAGGGACCAAATAGGCCCTTGGTTTCTTTTTTCTAATACATGTTGGGTTTCCTTAACTGTAGATTTTTACTGACTTTGTGTGCTTGCTTGTTTCAGCTCTGTTTCAGATGGACTAGACTAAGCCGTGGTGGTGATATTTAATAATAATATTATACTTAACAACTTCAAATACTTTATGTTGGTAAGAACTGATATACACATGCTTTCTCAGGACTCATATGAACAAAGCTTAATTTCAATCTCATCCTCCTTTCTACTTTTCATTTTTTGTCTTTCTTGAAACGTTTCAACTAAATTACAGATCAAACTGAAATTCTTATCTTTCTATGAATAGATAAATCCTGGTTTAATAAAATGCCAGAAATGATCATTTGTTGTAGTTAAGCCATGAGCAAATATCTATTTCCAAGTCCAATGAAAAACAGAAACCAATATCTCATTGTTTGGTCTTTTGAGATTTTTGGCTATGGATGATAGAAGGTGTGTGCTTGAATGCCAATAACGAAGCTGGGGCGAAATATTCCCAAGATTGTCACTGATTTTTGTAATGATCACAACATGTTAGTAATTTATAACATGAATGTTTTAATAGTTGCTCTTTAAGATTTTTTTATTTTTACGATTTATATATATATATATATATATATATATATATATATATATATATATACTTTAACTATAATAGATTCAACTTAAAAGAAATTTTTATAATATGTATAAAATTTATTGTCATAAATATATTATTTAATAAATATTTTTTTTGTTTTTTCTTTTAATGGTAAATTTAATTTATAATTAATAAATATTTTGCTAAATGAGTATATAGAAAATAAAAATAGAGAAATCGATAGCGATTACGGAATATCTTCATCTCGGGGATTAATGCATCCTATTAAGTGGATTAAAAAATAGCAGATAGTGATATATTCCTTTAATTCTTATGATATTCTATATTTGGTTAACATAATTTATAATAAGTTGTGGATTAATTTATCTTATTTTCAACTAAAGATAAGATATGATCGTCACTATATTATGAAATTAGTGTTATTGTTTAGTAATTTGTATCTTATTCATCTATTACGATTTGAATCAATAATAATATTATTTTTTAAATTAAAATATTAAATATGAACTAATATTTAATATTAAAATATTAATTAAAACTCATTCATTTAAAATAAATATTAACATATCTCCATTTAAAATATATTAGCTTTTAAATAAAATATAAAATATTAGTTTTAAATGTATTAAATATTAAAATCAATATATTTAATGTATTAAGTTAATACAAATTTTGATAAAAGTATTAGTTTTTAAAAAGAAATCAAATTTACTTTAAAATAATATTTCAAAATTTATACTTTATTTATTATTGTAAACAAATATATTTATATTAAAGATATTAAATATTTTAATAAAACCTAATTTATTTTAATAAAAATCATACACAAAATTAAAATAACTTTAAAAAAAATAGTAAATATAAATAATGAATAATTTATTTATATTTAAAAAATAAAATACAATTTTTATTTAATATATTTTTAAAATTAGTTGCACTTTCGCCAAAACTTTTAAGGGTATTTTGACACCTTTATTAACTCTTTAATCGTGAATCAGTCTAAATTATTTAACAATGAACATAAAAGATCCGTCTAATAATAAGTAAGAAGTAAGAACATCTCAAACATAAGCTTAAATATACCACTCAACAATTTCTCACGGAGTGGACGTGGAATGATCGTATCAGAATTCGTTCCAGTTTTCTCTCCACCCCTGTTTGGCTAATGGTCGCCGAGAAAATTCAGTCCGATAGAAGAGGAGGAGGAAAAGGTTTTTAGCACTTGCTGCCTTTAGTCTCCCTGCTCCAACACTAGACTCCAGACTCATGCTGAGCAAAGTTAATTCGACTTCAAATTTTCCCCTCAAACTTTAATCCATCTTCACTCTCCTTCAACCTCACAAAAGCCCCAACCCTAGACCAACTGACAAAGCAATCTCAATTTCTCGATTTGTTTCAGGACCTCACTTCTCATCCAAACACCCCATTCAGACTCCGGGCCTGTTTGCCAAACCGTACTCTACATACAAAGTCTCAAAGTCGATTCCCTCCGTGCCTTCACAAAATCCTAATTTCCTGATCGTTCCGCTCGACACCGTGAAATCCGTCGAGAAATGCCTCTACTCGATGGGAATTGAACGCTCTGCGTTGGGTCGGATCCTGGACATGCACCCGCAACTTCTTACCAGTGACCCGTACAATGATCTTTATCCTGTATTTGATTTTCTGTTGAATGAAGTTCATATTCCTTACCCCGATATTCAAAAATCGATAATTCGATGTCCTAGGTTGTTGCTTTGCACCGTGGATAATCAATTGAGACCGACGCTCTATTTCTTGAAGAACCTAGGGTTTGTTGGAGCACATGCAATAACATGCCAGAATACATTGTTGTTAGTATACAGTGTAGAAGGTACTTTCTGCTCAAGCTTGAATATTTGGTGAGAATTTGGGATTTTCTATTCAAGGAGGTGGTGAATATGGTAGTGAGATCACCAGGTTTGCTTTTACTTATAGTATTGAGAAAATTTTGCCTAAAGTGGAGTATTTCTTGATGATAAGGATTTGGCAGAGCTAAGGAGGTTTACAGTATTTCTCATTTAGTTTGAGGGGTATGATGTCTGGCATAGGGGTTTTGCTGAGTATGGATTTTCTCTTCCATTGCCAGAGATGCGAAGGTTAGCATTTATGAGTTCAATTTATGTTAATTGAGACGCAGTAAACAGCATGGATGAGACATTTGAAGTAAAGTGATTGCTCCATTATAATTCCTATGTTATCCCAATGGTAGAATTACATTTCTGTGGTATGGTTGATAGATGTTGTATGTGTTCTTGAGAATATATTAGAACAAACATCATAATTATCTATATGGGCTGATGCAGTGTGCCCTCTAATTGAAATATGGAGGAACAATTTTTTATAGTTTGACTATGTTACAGAAATGATGCTTGAGAGATAGAATAAAAGAGAAACTAATTTACATTATGCATTTATGAATACTTCAAACTTAATTTGATTCCATAAGAAAATTATTGCACTTATGACTTATCCCAAGATTAAATGTTTTGCTGTTGGTGCCAAATTTAATTTGGGATGTGAAAACTTATGATATTTATTAGTATGGTAGCCCCTTTAATTTATGCCTTTATAAAGTTTGGTTTTCTATGCACCATTACTTGGTTGATAATCAAACAACAACATATATCTTAAACCCTGGTATTCGCAGAGATCTTTAGGCTATGGATTCAATGCAATGGTTGATTTCAATGAAACAATCTATCCTAATGAAAGACTTAGATGTGGGCAGCCTCTAACTCCATGAGAAGCGCTCTCCACATCCTCGAATGATCCGAGCCGAGAGACCTTCCGTCGTGGAGGGCCTCCACTTAGAGGGTGGATCAACGGTGAGATCAATGTCCCGTTTAGATGTGATTTTAACATCAATATCATCAGAGAGCCATCAGAACAAGGTGACCCGCAGATGTCTCCCCCAGCGTCTTTGATCATTTGCCCATTCCATCGATGCTGATGGTACCACGCTATCCTTCAGCTTTGAATTGATGTGATTGAAATATGAGGGATTGAAAGAGATCTTGGAAGGTGGGTATGTCCCGGTCACTGCCTCCGCCATCCTCTCTCAAGAAAATTAAAGGCCCCGAAAGGTATTCTTAAGGCTTCAACAGAGAAGCATTTGGTAAAGTCGAGACTAACAAGGAGGATGCCTTATGCAGGGTAACTTTTTGGGATGAGCTCGAGAATGAAAGGGATTGACTCTCGAGGAAGCCGAGGAACGCGTTAAAGCTAGGCCGATTTAAAAGTCGGGCCTTACTTCCGATGAGATCTCCTGGAGATAGAAATCCAGAGAGACATGGCTAAAGGAAGGGGATAGGAATACGGGTTTCTTTCACAGGATGGCTAACGCCCACAGGAGAAGAAATTACTTCAAAAGCATTTGCATCAAAGGCAGAAAGCTAGACAAGGAGGCTGATATCAAGGATGATCGTGGACGCTTCAAAATCGCTACTACGGCCGGAGCCCTTCCTTCCCGGGATGAACATTTTCTAATGGATTTGTCCGAGGAAGCGGCTGCTAGAGGAAAGCTTATCGAGGGGAAGAAACTGACAATGCATTTTGGTCTTAATGTGCCGATAAGGCCCCCGATCCCGATGGTTTCCCTTAGCCTTTTGGCCTTAGTCAGACTTTGTAAAGAATGAGGTACTAGGTTTTTTCAAGGAGTTTCATGATCAGTGCAGATTTGTTAAAAATCTAAATGCGACTTTTCTGGTTTTGATCCCCAAGAAACAGACTATGGAGGACTTCAAGGATTTAAGGCCAATCAGCCTCGTGGGAGACCTATACAAGATTTTCACCAAAGTGTTGGCCAACAGGATCAAGAGGGTCATGGACAAGGTGATATCTAAGTCCCAAAATGCCTTCGTAGAGGGACGACAGATTTTGGACGCTGTTTTGATCGCCAATGAGATAGTGGATTCAACCCTGAGAAGGAAAAAGTGTGGATTGGTCTGCAAGCTGGATATAGAAAAAGCTTACGATAGCATCAGCTAGGAGTTCCCGTACAGTCACGGGCAAGATGGGGTTCATGAACAATGGTCGAAAGCATAAATGGTGCATCTCCACAAAATTTCCTTCTGGGCCTCATAAACTGATCCCTGTACCGGCTTCTTTCCAAGCTCTGGGGGTTGAGACAGGGTGATCCCCTTTCCCCCTACCTCTTTGTTATCGGAATGGAAGCTCTTAGTCGTCTAATAAATCGTGCTGTTGAAGGAAACTACCTTTCTGGCAGTAGGATTGCAAATGGGAGAGGTGAGGATCTGACTATCTCCCACCTTCTCTACACCGATGACACGCCCTTCTTTTGCGAGGCTGACAAAGACCAGTTAAAGTTTCTAAGTTGGATTCTGATATGGTTCGAAGCTATGTCGGGTTTGAAACTTAACTTAAACAAAAGCGAAATTATCCCAATCAGCTCCTGTGACTAACGCGAGGAGTTGGACTAAAGTCGGATGTAAATTGCTTCTCCTACATCCCCAATTGGCCTTCCCTTAGGTGCCAAGCATAAGGCTCCTCGGGTGTTCGGGGATCTCTATAAAGAGATCAAAGAGGCCGAAGCCCCTAAGATTCAAGATATATCTAAAGGCGAAGGGTTTCGGCCATTCGTAGTAATTCAGTCTGGCCTCCCACCTATTATCTTTCTCTATTCCGAATGCCTCAGAAAGTGTGTGCCATATTGGAAAGGATTCAAAGGCAGTTTCTTTTGGGGGGGGAGCGACCTTGATAAGAAAATCTCTTTGGTAAACTAGGCCACAGTGTGCTCAAACAAGAGTAAAGGAGGCATTGGGATAAAAAGCTTCTCTAAGATGAATAAGGCCCTGCTTTGCAAATGGAGTCGCGCTTGCCAACGATGTAAAATGCGCTTCGAGAAAGGTTATTTGCCGAGATTTGGCGAGTCTAATGGGGGTCAGTATACCTGTGACTCGAGAGGGGTGGCTATGGGACTAGCTTATGGAAGGAAATTAGAAAAGAGTGGCTCGGTTTCTTCCAGAACGTAGTCTTTGCCCTAGGGGACGGAAGGAGGATCAATTTCTAGAATGATGTTTGGTACGGAGAGGAGGCATTGAGTTCTAGTTTCCCCTTTCTTTTTAATTTAGTTTTGAACAAAAAGGCCAAGGTGGCGGACATCCGGGATAGAGGCGAGGGGGCTGGGTGTTGGTCCCCAACCTTCCTAAGACCACTCAATGACTAGGAGCTTGAAGAGATGGTAAGATTCCTACAAACTCTTCATCATCAAAATTTCCGTCCCACGAGTAAGGATAAGCTTTTGTTGAAGGATGTCAAGGAAAAAGGGTTCTCGATTAAGATCATGTATAAAGGTTTTGATACCTCCCCTGCCTTTGATTTCCCCTTCCGCTTGGTTTGGAATCCGGTTGTTCCCCCAAAATCGAGTCTTTGTCGAAGCCGCTGGGGTAAAGCGCTCATCGATCAACTTAAACGCCGTGGAATGACTTTTGCAAATAGATGTTTCATGTGCGAAGAGGAAGAGGAGACCATAGACCACTTATTGATTCATTGTAAAAGTGCTAAAATGCAGTGAGATCTTTTTTTGTCTATTGTCGGGATTAGTTGGGTTTTTTAACAATCGTTCAATCACAACCTTTTAGCTTGTCAAGGAGCCGCTGCAAAATGGCAAAAATTGATAGCAGCCCCCTATTAGCCCGCTTTGGACTCTCTCGTTGGTGTTCGAGAACGAGTCTCCTCCGCCAGCCGATTAGTGCTAACTTTGTTTCCAATTTGTGGACTCGCCAATCTATATAGTGTTGATAATACACATTCTGTTTTGGATTTCCTCACATGGTTGGGGAGTTGGTAGGGTTTTCGGGTTTGTTTACTGTATGTTTTTGTTTTGGCTCCCTTTGTTCACGACCCGTGTACACTTGGAATCTTTTTCTTTCTTTGTAATATTTGCTTTTTACTAATCCAAAAAAAAAATATTTCATGTCAGGAGCAAAGTTCTAGGCTAGTCATAATCAGGCGAATCAAAAAACAATTTTTTTCTCCAGGGATGATTCCCGATCTGTCAAAAGCACATTGATTACCTGTCTATAGGTCATGTATCGCCTGCAAAATGTTCCTTCCTAGGCCCGATCTGGGTTTAGGCAGGGTTCACTGTACCAACACCTACCTGACTTTAATCATGGAGAAAATTTGAGTGCCTAACTTGGCTTCATCATCTTCTCAATTTTTGTAGCACTCCGTGGATGATAGGCACTAGCATTCTGATATCGATTTAACTAACTTCACTCACTCTTTTTGCAGTATGGGGAAAAACCTTAGTGGATTATCCTCATGATGCAGCACTGAAGGAAAAAGTGCTGGAAGAACCAAATAGTGAATCACTCCTAGAAACCCTATGCTTCACACCAAGGACTCTTTGCATCACACAAAGACACTAGTAATTGCTGGAAATTTCTTTAATTCATTCATTGATTCACCAAGACCGAATACAACCATATATATAGGTGATTCTAGGGACCCATTACTCTTGGACCTACCATCTAATAAATGAACTTGAAACTAACAACTTTGACTTGACTTCTAGGACCTCATAAATACTATTGGAAAATGACAACCCATGGAAAATCACAACCCTTGGAAAATCACAACCATTGGAAAATGACAACCAACCCATTATATAAGATCTCAACTAGGCCCTTTATCATCCAAAGAGTGCTAAATTAAGGCTCGAGCCTCGAGCCTCTGGGTGATCATGGTAAACTTTCAATGATGGTTGCCACTTGTCTTCATCAACTCCCCCTGGCTTACAAAAACTCGACCCTGGCAAGTTAAAGGCATGAAACTTCTCATGAAGATCTTGATTCAACTATTGGAACTCCTTATCTATGATTCATGTGCAATCTGAAAGTGGTCTGCCCCTCCATTTGACGAGATACTTCTAGTCCCTCCTCTAGTAGAAACAATTTGATAATCAATAACGTCTTCAATTTCTTCCCTTAAAAGAGGAGTTGGTGGCAAACGAGCATCTAGACCATCACTAGCTATAACATCGTCGGGATTAGAACACAAAGTAAGGTCCTCAATGTTGAAGATGTTGCTAGTGCCCACATGTTCTGGTAAATCGAGAACATAAGCATTTGAACCGATTTTTCTTCAAGATTTTTGTAGTACCTAACATTCTGGAGCTGTTTTCAGACGCATCTTTTTTGTGAAATCATTCGTGCCTTATCCTTACCATAACCATGTCTACTTGCTTAAAGTAAGCAAATTTTTCTCTTCAAATCTTGTATATTCTTGCCAAAAGCCTCAGCTTCAACACTTGTACGCGCTTCAATTGGTAGAGGAATTAAGTCAATAGGCTTTGTAGCCAAGCCCCGTGACAATCTCAAAAGGACTTCTCGCTTTATAAGTCGATTTATCGAATCAAGAGAGACGCAAATTCAGCACGTAAAGACCCAATTCCAATTATCGATATGTTCTCCAACTCAGGCAACGGCGATCACCCAAACTTTGTCACAACTTCCGTCACATCAATGGATCTGAAAGTCAAGAAAATTTCACTTGTGTATTCAACATCTTCCATAAGCTCCTCCAAAAATAACTCATGAACTTGTATCTCAATCAGAACCAATGGTCTTAGGCAAACCATGAAGTCGGACAATTTCTTTGAAGAACAATTTAGCAATATGGATAGCATCCATAGTCTTGGAACATGGGATGAAGTGTGCCATTTTAGAGAGACGGTCCACCACGACGAATATGGAGTCATGCCCTCTTAAAGTCTTTTGCAAACCAAGAACAAAATCCATGCTTAAAGACGCCATGGCATATATGGCACTGGAAGTGGCATGTGTAATTCAAGATTTTCTTCCTTCCTTCGCTTAGTTATATGTGCAAAGATTCGAAATGGTTCTGTTCTGTGTTTTTAAACTTGGCCAATAAACCGATCTTTTGTCATTGCAATTGTTTTCTCTTGCCAAACGACTACCGCTCCTCCTGCACGTACTCCCATATCACTTCGGCTTCTCGAAGTGATGTGCTAGGGAGGCAAAGGCAAGTTCCTTTGAAGAGGTATCCATCATGGAGCGAAAAATCAAGATATGCTCCCACATCTCCAGCTAGAAGGGTGGCATAGATGATGCTAAAATCCTTGCAAGAGCCATAACCTTGCTTCAAGAAGTCAAATCCCACAACTTGTATAGCCATAGAAGAAAGAATTTATATCACTTTACTAAGAGAATCAACTGCCTTGTTCTCAACACCTGCTTTATGCTTAATAACAAAGGTGTATTCTTGTAAGAAAGAGACTCGTTTCCCATGACGATGGTTAAGCTTCTTTTGAGAGTTAACATACTTGAGAGCTTCATGATCATAGTATAAGACACTCACTTGGAAGGATGTAATGATGCCAATAGCATAAGGCTTGAACCACAGCGTAGAACTCCTTATCATAGACTGAATATTTCTGCTTTGCTTCATTCAGTTTTTCACTGAAAAATGCAATAGGATGTCCTTCCTGATTGAGGACTCCCCGATCCCCACATTTGATGCATCACAAGCTACTTCAAATTCTTTTGAAAAATTAGGAAGTTGTAGAACCTACGCTTCTGTTAGCTTTTTCTTTATTTCTTCAAAAGCCTTTGTTGCTGCCTTGGTCCAAACAAACTGGTTTTTCTTCATACAATCAGTGATGGGAGCCATAATAGTGCTGAAACTTCTAATAAAGTTACTGATAAGATGTTGATAACCTATGAAATCTTTGTTCTAGACGCCTGGAATTGACCATTCTTTTACGGTTGACGTTATCGGGGTCTACCCTCCAATCCCCTGGTAGAAATAAGTTGTAGTCATGAAGGAACATCTCTTCAAATTTATGTACAACATCTCTTGCCGAAGGATTATCATAACTTGTTGCAAATGGGACATGTGATCTTCCTCAGTCTTTCTATAGATTAAAATGTCATCAGAGTAAACAACCAGAAATTTACCAATAAATGGTTGAAGTACTTGGTTCATGAAACGCATAAATGTGCTAGGGGCAATAGAGATGCCAAAAGGCATGACTAGCCATTCATAGAGGCCGTCCCTTGTCTTAAAGGCAGTTTTCCACTCATCCCCGGGCCTTATCCGAATTTGATGATATCTACTCTTCAAGTCTATCTTTGAAAAAATACACGAACCAGCCATCACGTCCAACATGCTACTGGTAACAATTTACCAACACATGCTTCAATTGCCGCCTTTCTTTGGAGTTAGAAGTGGCGGACAGTAATGCACAGACTTAAACTTTCAATAATTAATCCCTTTGACAGCAAGCAACTCATCCACTTGCCTTAAGCTCTGTATATCCAACTTGGATTCATGCGATAGGTCTGCAATTGTGATCTGCATGAAGCCCATCATACTGAATGCGTTATGGCGAGGAAGTTCATTAGCAAATATGTCGAGGCAATGTCCGAGAAATCATCGAGGAGTTCTGGGAACTTCTTTAGGTATCATGAATAAGCTAGCATCCTTCTTGTTCAATTCTTTCACGACATTTTATAAGTAGGGGCAGAATAAAGCTTCATAATAAGCTCTAAAAATCAAGGATGAGAGAAGATGAGAGAAATGGAAACTGGTTTGCAGTAGAGTCAAAATCGTTTGAGTTTACGATGGAAAGAGAGGGGAAAAAGTAAAATGTTTCATATCGCTTAACTTAGAGGTATAGCTTCGTGGATTCGGTTTGGAATAAAGGACAGAACAAAGTCAAGTTAGGAGTTGAAGAGTACAGGTTTTTGTTCGCTAGTAGACCCTTTTGATGGAGGGAGAATAAGATATTTCGGGATCGAGATGGTGAAAAATGCTGTCGGAGGTTCCAGAGCTCACTGCTAACATGTCAAGGAAAAAGGCATAGGCTAGTCTTCCTAAGGTGGATCTAAATGGTCGGACTTGGTTTAAGGTAAAAATCGTAGGACTGGTTTTAAAGCCAGAGAATAAACCCATGAGGATGGTGACAAAAGAACTGTCAAAGGGGGAAGAGAAGGAGTGGACAAGTCTAAGTAAAAACAAAGTTACTGGGGGGGGACAACATAAGCTCAAGGATGATGAAGGAGCAGGTAGTAATGGGGACAAGGTGGATGGATGTTGAGACTGCAGATTGGGAAGGAGTCAGCCTCGCTTTCGCTGATGGAAAATGGAAGACAAAACCGAATCCTTATCCTGCGGCAAAGGTGATGGAGGCCCATGCTGAGATGCTTGAGGCTTAACGAGGAAGTGTCGCAGATGCCTTAAACGAAGACCTTTCCTCGTTGAGTTTGACTCGCGCATGTGCAAGTGGGTTCTAGAGTCGGGAAGAAGAAGCTCAAAGGAGGCGATTTGATAAATTGAATGTGGAGTCCTCAATCGGGCGATAAGACGCAAAGATTTGGTGCAAGAGGTCGATTAGGTGGTAGGCTCTTCTTCATCTATGGACACCCGAAATTCTAAGAAAAATAGGTAATGCGTGTGGAGGGTTCGTGGCTGTAGACAAGAATACAGAGATGAAAACGGAGGTGAAGGGCCGTATCGAGCAAAGATGGCTGGTAATTCCAGCCGAGGTCGCCAACATCCTGGCGGACCTAGACCTGAATCAGATCCGTGGAGGTCGCCTCGGGTAACTGGAGTTCACCGTGAAGTCTGGCGGCTACCGGGCGAAAATCTGCGCGAAGAAGAAGCGCGCTTGCACGCGCCAAGCGAGCGGGATCTTTCTCAAAGAGCAATGATGAAGGTCGAGTACGGTGCTTGTAAGACAAACTCGGGAAACGGCCGGGTCCTTTGGCTGAGGCTGGGATGTTGTCTTCCCGCCAGGTCGGAGCAGCCTGCAATGGTAGCGGTGGGCCTACGCAGTAAGAGGTATACAACCAGACGGAACCAGCCGCGGAGAGGGGTCACCCATCGCCTCGGGCCCGGAGGGTCCAATGTCCGGGCTTGCTACCATCCTAGGCTGAAGGGGACTGATTCTCATGGGCCAAGGGATAAAATTAGTAAGAGCCCACCGCTTAAAGGTCGGGTAGTGGACCGGAAGATGGTCAAGAAGCATAGCCAGGGCCGGAGCCTACAAGAGCTTATTTTGAGGGGTCGCTAAGAGAAATGGATCATCACAAGTGGACTGGTCTATGCAGTTTCACCGCCAAACTGATTAAGGGATTTAAAGCAAGGCAAAAGGGATATCAATAAAAGGCTTTAAATCCGGCCTTGGCCTGTCTCAGGTACTTCCTAGCCAAGCGAAGAGTGAGAATGAAGGAGGGGGTACTTGGTCCTCGAGCGGAGAGCGCCTGAACCCAGAGATCCGCTGGATTTGTGCGAGGGGGGCCACTATCGCACGCCAAAGAAGGTCGGGCCTCGGCCTGTGAGAACTTCCAAATTTCGAGTTGCTGGGAAAAAGGATGAGCCTGTGCTTACCGAGCCCTCAAGCACGGTGGCTCAGACAAGGAAACGAGGTGTGGGATTTTCGATGGTAGTTCATCGCTCTCAGGGAGGTGGTCTCATGCTGCCTCGAGGTTGATCCCAAAGCGCCCCGAATTAACGCAAAGGATCCGTGTTTGATACTTTGTCCCCATTGATTGTTCTTCTCTCCTCTGCTCGCTTTTCGCCTACCCTCGCTCGGGGGGGTTCTTCCGTCTGGGGGACTCCTATGAGCAAGAATCCTCGGGGATATGGAACCGGCTGAGGGTAGGCCGATGATGGAAGAGATGGGAAAGGATAGCCAGCCAATGTGTCGAACTGAGGATGACCAAGAATTGTGGGACCCGGTCTTTGAAAGGAGGTGCCATCGTGATGTCTCGTAGAGCACGGTTATAATAAATCGGAAAGATAGCCGCTGTTTAAATTTAGTGAATATCTAGGGTCACAACTAAGGGCTTTGAAGAGGAGATTCCGTTGATGCGAAAATGGAGGCAAAGAAGAGGAAGATAAGATGAAGGGGAACCTAACAGACAAGATGTGAGAGGTTCAGAAGTTGGAATGTACTATAAACTACAAAGGGAAAGAGCCGCATTAGAGGTGGAAGAGACAGAGGGAACTTCTTGTTAAAGTTGAAATGAAGATTAAACTGTTATCATGGAATGTAAGAGGAGCGAACAACCCAAACAAGAGGAATGTTATTAGAAACTTTATTAGGTCTCAGAGGGTGGATTTGGTGTGCTTGCAGGAAACCAAGATTCAAGAGTTGTCTTCTACTGTCATTCGTAGTCTCGGGGGCGGGAAGATCATCGAGTTGAGGGCCGCGGAGGCGCAGGGAATCGCAAGGGAACTTTCGTGGTTTCGATACAAGAAAATTAGAATCGTGAGACTAAATAGTCATTTTTCTCAGAATTTGTATGTTTAAAAATGTGGAGGATGAGCCGTGGGCCTCGCCAGGGTCTATGGTCCGGTGAAGAGAAGCAAAAGGGAACTGTTTTGGGAAGAACTGGGGGCTCTGAAAGGCTTGTGGGAGGGGCCCTGGTGTATTGGTGGTGACTTCAATGTAGTCCTTTCCAATGATTAAACTTGGTATGGCTTTCACATCCATGCACGAATGTGCTCTTAATGAGCCGAGGCTTAGAGGATACCTGGAGTGGTGGCAACCCAGAATCTGCATGTCCCGCCGACAGATTGCGTGTCACCGACGGGTGCCGCTTTAGCAATGTGATTCAAAGAACTCTCCTCGAGACTCCGTGGTCTCAACATCACGCCCGTGATAGACAAGGATGGGATTAAATCAAGGCCTCGCTCTTCCGGCTTTGAGAACATGTGGTTAAAGTCTGGCGGTTTTGAAGGATCTTCTTAGAGGTCGGGTGGCAAAGCCTTCAATTTTTTCTGATCATACAGCTTTCTGCTCGCTTTAAACAGCAATTTAAAGGTATTTTAAAGGTTTGAATAAAGAGGTTTTTTGCAGTGGAGATAAAAAAAAGGAGGCTTTAAGTAGGATCTCTTGGGACGAAGTGAAAGTAAGATGGTGAGCTGGTTCTTGTCGCGTAAGAGAGGAGAAGGCTAGAGAACTATAAGGAGTGGGTTGATCTCGAAGAGGCTCCTGTGGAGACACCTTAAATTCAATGAAAGAAGGAGACAGTAAAACACGGATTCTTTCATGTAATGGCAACCAAAGATGTGGCGCTTAAATTCTATCACTAGCATCAATCAATGGTAGAAACTCGGGTCAAGGAGGCCGAGGTTGTAAAGAAGGTCTGTTAGGCTTTTCGTAGTCTCCTCTCAAATTTCCTACCAATCGGCTGTCACTTTCCTGCAGATCTACACCTGATCGGGTGAAGACCATTGTGCTAAGTTGGAAGAAATGTTCACAGAGGAAGAAATTCTAGCAGTAGTTTCTGGGCTTAATGACGATAAAGCCCCAGGTCCAGGTGGCTTTCCATTAGCTTTCTGGTCTTTCAGTTAGGATTTCGTGAAAGAGGAGTCGTGTTTTTAGGAATTCTTCCAATGACTGGCCAGGAAAGTTTGAATGCTACTTTCGTTTTGGTTCCTAAGGGCAACTAGATCTAAAGGACCTAAGACCCATCAGTTTAGTGGGTAGTCTTTATAAAATTTTATCGAAAGTGTCAATAGAATTAAAAGGGTTATGAGTTTGGTTATTTCCTGGCCTCGTAATGCGTCAGAGAAGGGAGATGTGATTTCGACAATATGGTTAATAGCTTAATGAGGTCGTGGACTCTACTCTTAGAGGGAAAGAGAAAGTGGATCCTCCGTAGTTAGATGACGAAAAGGCTTATGATCACATCAGTGGGACTTTTTGCTGCGTGATGCTTGAGAGAATGGGCCGGTTCTAAACGGATTAGATGGATTAATTGGTGCATCTCCATAGCAACGTTCTCAGTCCTGATTAATGGTTCTCCTCGGGTTCTTTCTCGAGCTCCAGAGGTCTCGAGACACAAGGATCCCCTTTCGCCTCCTATTTGTTTGTTATCGGATGGAAGCCCCGGAAGGTCAAGCAAAGAGCGGTGGAAGGCAATTTTATTTCTCAAAAGCAGGCTCGGGGAGAGATGGTGGGGAGATTGTCATATCTCATCTTTTATACGCTGATGATACTATCATTTTCTGTGATGCCAATGCGGAATGTGGGCCAATGTATTTCGGTATGACCTTAATGTGGTTTGAAGCCTTCTCAGGGTTGAAAATTAATCTGTTCAAGAGTGAGATTATCCTCCGGGTAGGTGGACAACGGGAGGCGTTAAGGCCGAGCTCGGGCTGCTGTGGGCTGGTTCCTCCTACCATATACTGTGGCCTTCCTCGTGCTCACAGGCTTCTGGAGTATGGGATTCTATTGAGAAAGATTTAGAAATAGATTGTCTCCCCAAAGAGACAATATCTCAAAGGCGGGAGATCACTCTCATTCAAAGTACTGCCTAGCCTCCCATTTACTTCTCTCTCTGCTTCGAATACCAAAGATTGTTCGTCTAGACCTGAAAAGATTCAAAGAGACTTCGGGGGCAGGCAATTTAGAGCGTAAACCTCACCTGGTCAACTGGAATACTGTTTGCCAAGAGAAAAGTAGAGGTGGGTTAGGGGTGAGAGGCCTCTCCATGATGAATCAAGCATTGCTTTGTAAGTGGTGTTGGCGGTTTGCTAATGAGAGGGACTCTCTTTGAGACTCGGTGATCGCACTTGCCCGGAAGTGGGAGGTCAGGGGCTGGAAAACTAGGGACATCAGAGGAGGTTATGGTACTGGTTTATGGAAAGACATTAGAAAAGAATGGCCCACCTTCTCCCAAAACACCATTTCCTCCTTAGGAAATGGTAGGAGGTCAGCTTTGGAAGGACCCTGGTGCAACTAAACTATGTCAGGTACGAATTCCCATTTTGTTTAACTTGGCAATTCACAAAGATGCTGGGGTGGTGGTAGATGTCTGGGATTCTCGCTGAGGAGGATGGTCCCCGCCTTTCTTAGACCTTTAATGATTGGGAGTTGTTATAGAAAGGTTCCTTCACTTCGGGTCAACAAAAAAATTAGGTCATTTCAAGAGGATCTACTGCTATCAAGGAGTCTAGGACTAATGGTTTTAGTTAGTCTTATGTATCGTAGTTTCCAGGTATTCTCTTCCTGGGCGTACTCCCTGGTAATCCATCTAGAACCCAACTGCTCCCTAAATCGGGTTTTGTCGTAAGCTTCCCTGCAGGCGCTTACTTTGGACCAGCTTAATGAGGAAGGGGATCCCCCTAGTAAACAAGTGCCAGCAGCTTTATGGAAGAGAATTTATAAAACAATAATTCATTTGTTTATCCACATTGTTCGGGAGCCAAGATGTTATGGGATCTTCTTTCCATTACCGATGTTAATCGATGTTCCCCGTGACGGTTCACAATCCTCCTTGCTTGGCAAAGTGCTAGTGTCGGAAAAAAACGGAAGAGAGTTTGGATGGCGGCTCCTCTTTGTATTTTCTGGACGCTGTGGATGGAAAGGAATAGGGTGGTTTTCGAGAATGTGGTCCCCTCCGCCCACAGGATGAAATCATTTTTTTTGTTCTCCTTGTGGTCGTGGGCTAAGGTGTATAGTGTTAATAACTAAATTCGCGCTTTTGACTAGGATGGGGTATAGGTGAGAGGGAGTTGGTTTTTCTTGTACCCTTATCGTTGTTCTCTTTGAGCACCTTGTGCTCTTTTTAATCTATATACTGCTTTTTACCGATCAAAAAAAAAATTCTTTCACCACCACAACATATATAACTCCATTTTCTTTACTTTCATGTCTGAACTCGATATTTTCCAATTTCAGCCATAGTCATTGGTTTCAACACCACCTTTGGTTTTTAACATAAGTTGTAGGTGTTTTCTTCCATAGTGATGCACATCTAGATCATAGAGCCACGGACGCCCAAAAATAATATGTGCTATTTTCATAGGGATCACATCACACCAAACAGAATTGTTGTAAACACCACAAGAAAAAGATACCGGACAACATTGATTAACTGGAATAGACATATTATTTATCCATGCTTCCCCTTGCTCCACATGTGATGACTCATTAGTAGGTTGAAATATATGTGCCTTGACATTGCCCATCCAAGTGTGAAGGCTATCAAGTTGTTCCATCATTCGAATCAGCATTTCATCAAGTTGGCTATCAATTAACCTTCCTCTAAAACTCCTTCCAGATCGTGTAGCCATGATAACGCCCTCACTCTGATACCAAAATTGATGCAGCACCAAAGGAAAAAGTGCTGGAAGAACCAAATGGTGGCTGAAATAACTCTAGGAATCGCTCCTAGAAACCCTAGGCTTCACACCAAGGGCTCTTTGCATCACACAAAGACACTAGTAATTACTAGAAATATCTTTAATTCATTCATTGATTCACCAAGACTGAATACAACCTCTATATATAGGTGATTCTAGGGACCCATTACTCTTGGAACTACCATCTAGTAAATGAACTTGAAACTAACAACTTTGACTTGACTCAGACCCCATAAATACTAATGGAAAATGACAATCATAGAAAATCACAACCCTTGGAAAATCACAACCATTGGAAAATGACAACCAACCCATTATATAAGATCCCAACTAGGCCCTTTATCATCCAAAGAGTGTCAAATTAAGGCTTGAGCCTTGGAGCCCTTGCGTCTGTCGTAAACTTTCAAAGGTGGTTGCCACTTGTCTCCATCACATCATATGCAATTTCATGAAAATTCTTCTGTACTTGAAAATTTTAGATGGATTGCTGCATCCCAAATCCTTTGCCATCCAGAGAAACATTTGGTGTTTCTAGTTTGAGACTGCATCAAATGATTGATTTTCTCTTGGCTCTCAATAAACAGGAGTGTAGATTGTCTTCATGTGAGATATATGCTCACTGAAGAGAAATCGAAGAGTTTGGCAGTTAAGAACTCATCAAAGTACCGATAACAAACCAATCAATTTACCAAAAGGCTAAATGGTTATTAATTTTCAAAAAATTCTATTCATTAAAATTGAAAGACTGCAGATTTGCATAGACTTTTAGAGCTCCTTTTTGTTTATAGAACTAAGATTCTATTTCCTAGTAGTAATATGAACTCTTTTCCTAATTAAATTAGAAACCTTAATTTTTTTGCCTTAACAAATAAACCTTTTTTGGTGAAGCTTCTCTTCAAGGCTCTGGATCGATATGAAAATGTTGTGTTCCCTCATAAGTTCATTTGAAATCCTTGGGTACCCACTAAAGTGGTTTTTTTTGGCTTGGGAAGCCTCTTTGGGTAAAGTTTTAACCCTTGAGCATTTAAAGAAGAAGGGAAGGGCTTTAGCTAACAAATGTTTTCTCTGTGGGAAAGAGGAGGAGACGGTTGATCATTTGTTAGTCCATTGCCCACATACCAAAGTGCTTTGGGAACTCCTCTTAGCTATCACAAGCGTAAACAGTTCTCACTGTCAGAGAGACCTCCTTCGGGCAATTCTTTGTGGGAAAGAAGCTAAAAGTCATGGCAGCCCCTTCAAGATTTTCTGGTCCATTTGGCATGAAAGGAACTACATCGCTTTCAAAACAAAAGACTTCTCAGCTCAAAGGATGAAAGCCCTCTTTATTTGTAATATCTGGTCTTGGTCAAATGTGTATATTGTTGAAACGCCTAGATCCTTGATTGATTTTATGACTTTGTTGGGTTGTACGAGGTTTGGCAGATAGCTTTTTTTGGTAGTTGGTGGGTTTTTTGTCTTGCCTTTCTTTTTCTTTTTTCCATCAGTCTCCTTGATAGACTTCTCAGATACCTCCCTTATATACCTGTGAACCCCTTTGTGTGCTTTTTTGATGAATATATTTGTTTTTAATCATAAAAAAATAAAAAAATAAACAAATAAAACTTTGATTAAAAGATAAACTATAAAATCAATTCTGAGAGTACAACTAAAACCATGAAATGCTAAAATTACTACAGTATTGTTACTGGATATTGTACACCATCGCCAAAACTCTGTTTGTTTGTTCGTTCGTTTATTGCATTTGGGGTCTGGGTTGCTCGAGAAATGCCAAATCTAACTCTATTAGATTTCATTAATGGGACTGCTAGGGACTAGAGGTCTATGGTCTTTCATCTTCTCTCATCTTTTTCTATTGTGCACACTCCTGGTATTACATTCTATCCCTATGTTCTCAGATTGCATATTCTTTGACTCTTTTCTATAACACTTTATCCTTGGCCAATAAACGTTAGACCTCCAAATAAAATATCACCCAGATATCCTCTGTTTCGAAGAGTAGTATAAGTTCTGATCTTTCTTACAAATTTCCCATGTCTAGTCTTTTCTGAACTTCCTTCTTTTGTTCATCGTAAAAGAAATTCACGTTGTTATAAGAAGAAACATGAAATGTTATATTCATTTTTCATCTCATGAATATTTCTAAATTGGAGTTCATTGTTTTTAATATCTGATTCATTGAACATTGTGTTGCTAACTTTGATGTCCCATGTCTAGTTTTTTCTGAACTTTTTTTGTTCGTCTTAAAGAACTTGATGTTATTATAAGAAGAAACATGAAATGTTCTATTCTTTTTTCATCTCATTAAAAATTTCTAAATTGGAGTTTGTTCTCTTGATGGTTGGAGTTATTAGTTGATATCTGATTCATTGAACATCGTGCGGCTAACTTTGACTGTTCTCCATAAGGAAATATGGAAATAAAGATGCGAATCGAATTTTCCAATGAATCGAAAAATTAAATATGAATGATGTGAATGTTAGACAAAAAAGAACTGGTTTATGAGACAAAAATCTTTGCTTTAAAAATCACTGCCTGTCTGTGGGTATGGTGATTATGTTTTTTCTGGTTGGATTCATCTGCTGAAAACATGGCATCTGCTGGTTTATCTTATTTTTCCTCCTTGCTTGTTTGCATTTATAGTTGATAAATTTGAATTTATCGACTAAATATTTTGCTTTCCACCAGCAGTGTCTCTGGAAATCAGGATGGTAACAAATGGAGGACATCGACTATAAAACGTTCTGCATCCTTGAAAAAGAAGCTTAAAAACACGTGTACAAGTAGAGGAAGAAGATTCACGAATTAAAGATCGAAATATTTGTTCTCTCCTCTTCCTGTCTTGTTGTGTGGATGGGGGGGAAGAAGATCTCCTGGTGTGGCATCTGCAATTATTCCAAGTAGGCAACTGCTTAAACCCTAAGCATTTCCCCTCCATTATTAGTTCAAATGTTAGAAAAATAAAAAATGCTTCTTCAGTGTAGGCAAGTTCATGATATGAGGGCATTTATATTTTCTGTGTTGTTTTTGAACTGGAATCTATCTTAGGATTCATGCTCCAGGAATTCCATATAGAGATTTGTATTTGGTTCTTGGGAAAATACTAAGAAAAGAAAAGAAAATGTTAAGACTTAAGAGAATTGGGTTTTTTTTTTTTTTTTTTATATTGCCCTATATAAAATTCTAAAGAAAATCAAATATAACTAAAACGAATCAGGAAATTTTATTTTAAATTATCTAATCTTTTATACTCATGACTTAAAATATATAAAATGAGTTTGAACCAATAAATAAAATTAATTTATTTAAAACATAATTTTTCATTTTTTTCGCTTTTTCTTTTTTACATTGTTGTGATTCGTGCAATAATGATGTAATAATGATGAGAAGAAAAGAAGAAGAACAAGAAGAATACGCATAGATTTTGTCTATATCCACAGGAACGATGGCTTAAACTTTTCGTTATCATTAAATAAAGTTATATAAGAAGGTATTTATAATAATTTTGGATATATCCAAATTATAAAAATGCCTTATAAAAATATTATATCGTATTTTTCCTCAAATTTCCTAGGATCCCAATATAACATAAGGCTCCATTGGAAACTCAAGAAAATAAAAAGGAAAATAGGGAGAAAAAGTTGGAAGAAAGAAAATTTAAAGGAAATTTAAAAAAAAAAAATTAAAATTAATAAATTAATTGTATATGTTTATTCAAAACTTCCCTCTAGAGTAATTAAATAAATTGATTTTTTTTTTATTACCATGAGAAAATCATTTTTTTAATTTTTGTTCCAAAGGAGCTAAACACTTGGCAGGAAGAAAAATTGAAAGAAAGAGGGGAAGAAGGAATTGTATTTCTCACCGGTCCAAATTTCTATGGGAGAACTGGGAAATTTTCTAGTGTATAATCCCCACTTTTGTCACTATCCTTTGCAGGCTTTTCAAAATTTTACTTTCCTTTGCACTTAGTTTTTTTTTTTTTTTAAAGGCAAGCAGACGACTTTACTAAGAAATAAGCAAATCAACTAATAGAGTATCCTCTAAAATAGAGAAAATAGAAAACAAAATAAAAGGACTAGTATGAGAATCGCCACAGCCTCTAGCTAAACAATTAGTTTCACTTATTCGCTTGTCGCGCAACCGGGGAATGTAAAAACAACTATTAAACCAAACACGACAATCACCGATAATGCATCCAAACTGCCACAGCAAAGGGTCTGAAAGAAATGATCCACTCACAATTTTAGCATCTAACTCCATATCAACCTCAAGACGACAAGCCTCAAAACACCTATCAGAATTCCCAGCGAATACCGCTTGTTTCAAATTTCTTTTACAGAAAGCAAATAAAACGGTAAAATAAACATACTTCACGCAGAACCACAACCCACGACCTCAATAAGACCATCCTTACCCCTACTGTTGTTGGATCTTTTAGTATAGTTGCATCAATGTTCAATTTAAGTCGCCCAACAGGAGGTCGAACCCAACATACCAAACTTGCAATAGTGCCAACAGAACGACCTTGCTGGTTTACACGAGCTAGCTTTCATTCAAGAACTCCAAAGGCAAATTCACCGCCACCTCCTCAAGGCAAAGCTTGCCTACCCTTAAACCCAACACGGTTGCAATCAGCTTCCAAATACTCTATATAACACCGAGAAAATTTCCAGACAAGACCAAGTTATCTTGCAAGCTACAAAGACAAAATACTAGTACTTAAAACCTCCAAGCGCACCGAAAAATCCAACCCTCGCAAATTGCCAACAAGACGGAGCAAATGAGCAATTAAAAAAATATATGAGATTCATCCTCAACTTCCATGTCGCAAAGACCACAACACGATCCAACACTCACACCTTTATGAAGTTCCTCACTCTAAAGGTGAAACACCACTTAATAACCTCCACACAAAATCTAACACTTTAAGAGGAAGTGGAAGCTTCCAAAACCTCTTCCAAGCTTCAGAGAAGCCTGCAAATGGGAGACCATTCAAGGACAATAGCATATCATAGCAAGATTTAACTATATAGAGTCCTGAGCTCGAATGGTGCCATATTGGAAAACTGTGCTCTTGCGATCGAGAAAGTAATTGCCCACACACAATTGGGGCTTCGATCGAACTAAGAATCTGATGAATAAACTCTTCATTCCAACGACCAAGTTCCAACAGAAAATCAGAAACCTTCAAGTCCTCTAAACCCTACATTATCATAGATTGAACCCGAAAATTGGGCAAGTGTCTAACCCATGGATCATTCCAAACACTAGTGATTTCCCACTGCACTCCACTCTCATACCAGATACCCCACTTCACAACCTCCTTTGTCGACCAAATACTCTTCCAACAAAACTAGATTAGACCCAACGAACAAAGGTGTCCCCTAAGGAAAATATTTTTCTTTGAACACACTGCCACTAAGGTATGTGGTTTGTTAAGATTCTACAAGATTAAACAAAGGTAGATCATACAATCCTAATCCCCTCCTCTCAACATATAATCTTTTCCCATCTCTGACAATGTATCACCCTATGCCCTTCACGTCGAGAGCCCCACCAAAACGAGTTCAACAGTTTCTGAAGTTCCTCTAGAAACGATGGAGGAATAAGAAATACGCCCATGCTATAAGTAGAAGCTGCCGGCGCTTACGCCTTTATCAAAATGCTTTGCCTCGCTTCCTCGACAATAGCTGCTTCAACCGTTTACACAAACCATTCCTTCTAAACCCAAAAATAACCCGCTTAGAATTTACCAAGAATCAAGGCACCCAAGATAGTAAGAATTACCATCGCAACATCAACGCCCAACATACCACCATCTCATTTTGTTTATCAAAGGCGGATGTTAGAAACTAAATATAACCTCTTATTTATCGATACTAACAAATAACTTTAAACCTGCTCAAACTCGAGAATATCACGAACCACTCTGTGTTCAAATCAGAACTTCAAGAACAAGTAATCATCATCCGCAAAGAAAAGATGAGAGATGGAGGGTATCTACAAAACCGAACAACCATGGAAGAGTGCCCCTAGTTTCGAATTCGAATCATAGTAAAGTCTCAACAAGACAATAAATGTTAAGGCTTAAAGAGGATGCATCACTGAGACCCTCCTGTGTACAACCGAACCTACAACTGCAAGCCGTTGAAGAGATAATGCATTATTCAACCTGGTCGAAATGCACAACATAAGTTTCTAAGAAACGCATCGCTTCCGCAAACCGCATCTACAATATAAATTAGAGAAACTCAATCAATCTCGTTTGGGTAAGCCTTACTAATACCCAATTTTAGAGCAATATCGCTAACACACCCCTCACAGCGTTTAAGACAAAGGTAAGACTTCACTGTAAGGAAGAACATTATCTGAACAGAAATTTACTAGAATCAAAGTCGCTGAGAAGGAGAAATCAATCTACAAAGAACATCTTTCATACGATTAGCAAGGACCTTGGCAACAAGCTTATACAACACATTACGTAACGAGATCGACCTTAACTCTTTCATGGAAGATGGATTCTCACATTTGGGAATTAAAACTATCAGAGTATTATTGAGGCCCAAAGGGAATGCACCAGTCGAAAGCCATTGTGAAGCTGCGGAAAAGATTTGATTACCAATCAAAGGCCAAAAACGTTGATAAAATCCCGAGTTCAAACCATCAGACTCGACGATTTTTCAGACGTGATTGGCTGATAGCCTTAAAGGAACTCCCTCTTTAGAAAAAGGTGCAACTAAGCCTCATTCTCCTCCAAACTAACAACAACATCAATCAATGAGATTTCCAAACCATCAAAGTCAGCAAACTGAGGAGAATAAGTTCTCGGAAGTATAACAACAAAGCAATGGAACCCATCGTGCTCAAATCCAATTGCACTATACCATTAACATCAAATGTAGAACTAACCTTATCGGCAAATTTTACGACCCAAAGCCTCGTGTAAAAGGAAAATTTGTATTAAGGTCTCCGTTCTCCAACCAAAAGCCTTAACCTCTGCCTAATACACCTCTTCATCCTCCAAAGAACTTGGCAAGACGCCTTTTCTCATTAAAAATTAATAACTTGACTTTCATCAAAAGAGGAAGACCAGAATCAAGCCAACTCGCACCATACGCTTTTAAGCTTATTACGGAACTTTGTAAAATTTCCAATTAGGCCATAAACTAGCACAATGAGACAACTGTGGCACAAGGGAGATCAACAATTCCCCACCATATCTCAAAAGCCAGACACAAACTCCTCTTCAACCATAAATTTTTTAATCTAAACTACGTAAATATCCCTGAGAAGAAAGTAAAACTAATAAAATGTGGAATGATCTGACTAGCATAAAACAAGTTAGCTTGATGTGGAGGGGAATTCACCTCGCTAATCTCGTAGCAAAGCACCGATCCAACTTTTTCAACCCAAAGGAGGAGAACCCCTACTCCACTCCCAAGTAAAACCATAACCATGCAAAAACAACTCATTCAAGCTATAATCGGTTAAAGCACCTTGAAACCCAAGAAAGAGTCAATCAGGATGAGCCACACCTCCTTTCTTATCTGATGGAGAAAGAAGATCATTAAAATCACCAATGCAAACCCATGGGAGGGAAGAACGAATTGCCAAGGCACGCAATAAAGCCATAATAACCAGTCAAACACCAATCAATAGTGCTTTCAAAAATAATAAGGTCAATATGATTATTAGAAAAGCCCAAAATCGAACAACTCAAAGATGAATCCCATAGCATAGCCAAATCACCACTATGACCGATGCTATTAACTACAAATTTACCAGAAAAAACCCAACTTGATACGTAACTCCTCAATCTTCATCTCACAAACTAGTGTTTCCATGAGAAATATCATAAGGACGTTATTTTAACTAAATCACACAAACTACGAACCGCCCTGCCCCCTAAACCCCGACAGCCTCGCTAAGGCAGTTTGAGGCTGCTGGCGAGCTCCCGCTCCGCACTTCGCTGGGAATCAAAATTGAAGATGAATCTTTATCCAAACCAGAAGGAGAATCATCTGTAGTAACTAAATCTTTCCTCGAAGAATCTAAGGCCATAGCTAAACACCTCACGCCTTACGCTTCCTATCATCTCAAGTCCACTCCCATGTTTTCATCCGAAGCCAACCGCACATGCGCTTTAATCTAATCTTTAGGTGTAGTCGAAACTTAATTAAATAAGAAAGCGTATACATCGAAGAAGTATAAAACAACCAAGAAACCAGTCCAATAACAATTTTTTTCCCATGAGAATACAATACAGCCATAGATAGAATCCATGTTTGACCAAAAACCAAAGATCATCGAGAGGTCAACGGAACCACCTTATATCAAAAAAGACATTCCCCTAGAAAAAAAAAAGAAAGGAAACAGATCTAAAACTGTCTTCTGGAATCAAATTATGGGAAGTACATTACGTGTTTGTACATTAAAAAAAAAATGGCAAAAGACAAAAAAGAAACCTAATTAATATTTTCCACAGTATCATCTAAAATTCCATTCAACATTTTCACCACAGAAAATTGACCCAAATAGAGAATGGTGGTGAAAAATGAAAAACTTGCAGCCAACAAAGGATAAAAACGAGAGAGAGAGCAGTAGTACTCCAAATGGGTAACAAAAAAAATTACCCCATCATCCCCTTTGCTGCCGGAATTCAAGCTGAAGCAGTAAGGCAAGGGTGAAACGCCGTGCCGCAGGCAATCCACTGCCGCTTCTTTCCGCCCCGGGGCACGACACAGCCGGAACTCTTCTCAGCCAACTCCGCTCGTCACAAGCAAGCGACCAACCGGTTCATCTGTCGAGATCTTAGGGACAGCATGAGCAAGCCTTTGTTGCCCAGGCAAGTCATCCGAACGTGCTTTCCGTAAAACTCCAAGCACCATATGTTTGGCATTCTGTCAACCTCCTTCCACAAGAGCATCATCTTCTGCAGCTCCCATATGCATACGCATGTGGCCGCGTTTTTCGTCAGCAGCCCCACGAGCATGATCCGGCCCCCGCACTCTGCAAGCGTGTGGTCAGTCAGATGCGTCGGGGCCGGGATTATGAACTGCTTCCAGGCTCCGGTGACCATGTCATACGACACGATTCCATCTGGGTCAGTACGCATGAAGTAGATCGTCCCCTCAACGGAGACAGGCTGTGACAGGAAGTTCAGTGACAATGGCAGCTTGATATGCGACGGCATGCTTCCTGGACGGGTCCAACAGTTCTTCACTGAATCGTAAACTTCATGCTCACCATCGCATCCCACCCAGAGGATCTTGTACCCTGCTGCAGTTGTTGAATTCCCGTTCAGAGTCATTCCTACAGCTACCCGGGACCATACCCTAACTGATCTCGCCGGTAACTCTTTGAAAGACTGAGTCAGAGGGTTGCATACAAAGAAGTTCCTATGGTTGATGTCAAGGAAACAGACTAGGCCTCCTGCAGAAGCTACCGGCAAGACGGTCTTCGCACGCAGAGACGGGATCGCGGGGTGGTGCCATTTCTTTGAGGAAGGATCATACATAGCTCCAGGATCGACATTTTCATGAGTGATGGTGTAAAACCAAGGATGGGCTTGTGGTACTTGGGCACAATGTTGAGAGAAACTGTTGAGTCGAGCAAGGAGTCCCATTTCCGGCTAATAATTGACCGGAAGCGAAGAATGTAGCAATTGGAAGCCTAGCAATCACAGCTTCAAAAAGGTCTTCCGGGAATTCTTTCCAGATTTCTTGTTCCATTACCTCTGCTGAACTGGTTGTTCCAGTTAACTTTCCCCGGTTCCGCTCTTTGCGGGATTTCTTGGTGGGTGGAGGCTCATAAGGTTCCATCGTCTTCAAAGTTCCAGATTTTCCAGAACTCGTTATAATATCACAGTAACCGTCTTCAGCAGAGTCATCCTCAAAATTGAGGAAGCACCATCTGTGCACAACAACATAATCCCACATCAGTCGGACACCTTTCTAAGGTAACCGAAACAGTTTGGTAGGAAGATAACGTAAATAGGTGCAGAAATATTGTGAATTGGAAAATGGAAAATGGAATATACAGACATGAAGGAAACAAAATCTTCATTCAGTAAAAGCTAATCTGCTCAAAAGAATAATTATCACGTGAAAAAGAGAAACAACAAACATATGCATGAATGCAATCACGAAACCATCACTTTAGTTTTGATTGATTCATCAGTGTTCAGGAAAATGAGAGAAGTATTTAACTAAGGTGAACATGTAGAAAATATAACCATAGCATGAGAAAAACCACCAATTAGACCAAAGCAGTATATGTTTAATGCACGGACAGTTCATCACCAGATGCAAAAGTCATTCCAATCAATCTTATTTGCAGGTGAAATCTGAGAGGGAATGACCCCAAAAATGTTCCAGTTATCCAGATCTGAGGAATTCGCAATTGATTATGATAGGTTATGCAGAAAATAAAAAATAAACATGTAGATAATGTTTTTGAAAGTTGGCAAAGATGGGTTCACTACAGTCTAGTAGAGTTCACAACAAATTCTACATTTTTTTTAATGATGTGGTGCATCTTTTGGTCTTATGCCTATAATAACTGCAAAACATGTTCCCATGCTGTTTCTAACGCCAAATATTTTAGCCTTGAAGCGGGTACCATTGCAGCGCGATCAGTGTGTTTTTCAACACCTATATCAATGAAGTTTCATTCTCATACTGGCCATGCAGGAAACTCACTTTATGCCCCCTTCAAACAGAGTTTAGCGCTATATACTTGTATAAGAAGTTCAGTGGGATCTGAATAAAGAACCAAAAAAACTCCATATATCATATGAAAACCTAGTTTGGAAGAAACATTGTCCTGTCACATGCATAATTATCTAAAAATAAAATAATATTTGCTCCTTTCCCTTTCTTTTTTTTTTTTTGTTTAAGATATAGAAGGATTTCAAAAGCTTTTAAGCATAAATCTGAATCTAAATTTGTGAGTCTTAACACAATTCCCATAAGTGATAAGCATTCAAGGATATATGATGACCTAAATAATCCTCAAGTGAAAACATCCCCACCAAGGCTACAGGTAGCAGGGATCATAATTGCTAGGTTGGATATGAACAGGGTCCAAGATGGCCTGAATGTTAATATATAAATAAATCAAGCGTTGAAGTAATTTAGTCAGGTATCTGATAAACATAAATGATAAATAAAGAGTAAAAATAAAATGAAAAGCTTTACAAGTTTATGAGTTACAGATTTATCAACTAAAAAATTCAGAACTGCTCAACTCAGAATGGGACAGG
Organism: Tetrastigma voinierianum; assembly: GCA_016808115.1. NCBI lineage: Eukaryota > Viridiplantae > Streptophyta > Magnoliopsida > Vitales > Vitaceae > Tetrastigma > Tetrastigma voinierianum. Next base: position 146,789 of record JAEQBH010003548.1, read on the forward strand.
TGTATTGCCAAGTAAACACAAAACAAAAACTCAGAATGGAGATGTGAAAATAAGCAATTCATTCAAGTTTATGAAAGACCCACTATGAAAACTTAAATGCATAATAATTGCAAACTTTTAAACTTTGATACTCATTTAGAACCATGCTATTCCTATTTTCAGTCAAAAAGCAGATTTTCATTATTTAGTCCCATTGAAATTCCAAATTGTACCCATTTAATATTTTCATTAAATAAATTAAGTCAACCAAACAATGAAATATCATAAAGAGAAAATGAGTTGTCCAAACTAAAATCTCAAATAATAAAACTCTGCTTTCTTCTGGGTAGAATGAACAGTTTATGATTTTAAAGAATGTACAGTTGGTCCATCTTTAAACCAATCCAATTAAGGAGTTGTTTAAAGGATACTAATTTTCCTAACTAGAATGATTGCACAGCCAATTGACAAATTTCATTAAGCTTCAATACATCCAAGAGAGGAGGATGTACACAAGAAACCTCAATTCGTTTCTAAATGATATTAAAATGTGTGGATAATTTAGTCCAGTGTCAAATGGGAAAATTATATGGAAAATTAACCATGGCCATAACACAGAAACTGCGAGTTTTCAAAAATAGCCACTTAGATAGACATGATGAAGTCAAATCAAACCAAACCCAACTCAAAAAAAAAACCTAAGTAATTATTAGGATATATTGCCCCTTTAAGCAACTATCTTGGAAGCTTTGGAAATGGCATCTGTCCATATTATCATAATGGTGGTCAAAATTTTGACACATCATACAACAACTTCATATTTGCAAATAAGAAAGGAGGAAAAACCAGAATACTTTTCCACGATGGAAGAAGAGGAGCATCTTTAAAACACATTAAAAGATATAATCTCATGGTATGTGAATAAGCTCAAATCAGTGTCTCAGACACTTTCTCAAGTATTTAAACAGAACTGCGGTTAAATAAAAAAACTCTTGGGTTCAGTTCTTAAAGGCTCAGAACACGCTGTAGAAATTCAGTTTCTTGAGGTAACCCCATAGAATTGTGAGGTGACCGATCTTCAATGAGTGCTCAAAACTTTATGGGGGACTGCATGATCAGGAGATATCAAGAGAGTGAAAAAGTATTCTTCTTTTAGGTACTCCAAGAAGGCTCTTTCTTCCTAGAAAGAACAGGTTCTCAAAAGATTTTCTGTGGGAGTTTCTTCCACAGTTTCACCTTTTTTTCTTTTTTGATGGGTAAATGTTTTTTTTTTCTTTTTTGTTCACATCCCATCTCTTTACCACTTGAGTCATGAATAAAAGGCTTCACAGTTTCACCTTCAAAGATTATGTTTTTGTGGTTTAGGAAATGGTATGTCTTAATGGATTACCACTTGATTAGTAAAACCATAACCATGACAGACACATGTTGCCTTGTTTTTGATAGGCAAAAGAAGCATTTCATTAAAAAGAAGCCTGGAGGCACAACCCTAAATGTATACAAGGAAGGCCAAAAGCCTATACAAAAATGGAAATGGCAGACAATAAATACCTTCCCCAAACCAGAGCTAGCTCCTATCATTAGCAATAAGGATACAAAAAAGAATTCTAACAACAGAAAGATCTACATTAGGAAACAACCCAGCCCATGAAGCCAAAAAACACATGTTGGCTTCCAAAGGCGACAGACACATGTTGCCTTTAGAAGGGAATGAAACTTCAAATTTCTAGGAGCCTTAAGAAAGGGGAACTATGGGCTTCATTTTAATGTTTCATAAACTAAGAGAGTACATGAGGTTTCTAAATTCACACTTTTTACATTTTGTATAAATTATATGCATGTGTGTGTATGCCCCATAGATGTACATGGTTCATTCCTTATGTTTGGTCATTTAGTTTTAAATAAAGGGCATTTAATTCTAAATGAATTTCATCCATAATCTACTTAATAGGGACAGAAAAGAAAAAAAAAAAACTATCTTCTATCAGTCACTACCTTAAGCTTGTTAGTCTAATCTTGTTGGTTGTATGACTTGCAGAAAGGAGACATACCAACACCGGTGACGAGCCATCATGCTTATGCCGTACCAATATTTCTTCTGCACTTTGCAGGACCCCGTAAATCATGATTGCATTTTCCAGGTTCATTTTTTTAAATGAACACATGCATGCAAAAATGAAGTACATCAAGTTTTAACATAAGAAGTCATAACTCATGAGAATATATATATATATATATATATATAGGATAGGTAAGCAACGAAAAGAAATATACCTTGTATACTTCCTATGCACCTTGGGTTCTTCCCTTTTTTTCTATATGACTCGTGAGAATATTCAATGGACTCGTGTATACATACCCAACCCATGGGTTGAATTCATCTAAAAATAGTTAAGATGATTCAACCACTTTGGAGTTCGCCATAGGCCAAACAGATAACCAGCACCAAATGCATTTTCAGGTGAGATGGTTGGGGAATGTGACCTTTATGAACAAATTAATGTTAATGGATAAGAAAAAAAATGATGCTGAACTGATCCAACAACCATTAATTGATCACAAAGATTGAAAAAACTGAAATTGCATAAAAACATGTCCCCAGTAAACCGACATTACAGGTAGAAATGGGAAAAAGAAAAGGAACCAGATTACTATCAGCATCAAAATGACAAGAAATAAGAAACTAGTAACATAAACTGGGAAAGGTTAAACTCTCTAAAACCAAATTCTTTTTTTTTTTATGGGTAAAAGGCAATGTGTTAACAAATGCACTCTTATAAAACCAAATTCAACTTATAAACTCATCAAATGCCCCAAAAGACAGCTTCCATTACATTCACAAGAATATCCCAAACCTCCTTTGATGAGGCCAAATGTAGAAGCCAAAAGAATTCAAAATTCTTAAATCCTATTTTTGCACTGATTCCTACCCCAGAAAATAAAAACCTCTGATCAAGCCAAATGCACCTACTAAGCATATTCTCTAGTCAACCCTTCTCATTTCTTTTCTTTTCCAATATTTTCTCAGCAACAATATGGAGCATATAAAAAAAATCTTCACCTCATCAAGCAAGAAGCAAAAACATAACTACTAAACCATCTCTTTGTTTGCTAAGGAAATGAAGGGAAAGGAAAAAAAAATCTGGTACTAAATTTTCAATCTCATTCCTGACCAAATAAAGAAAGTAAACTTAGCTTAAGCAATATAACTGTACAAAACTTGGTGTTAGAGTCAATTTATCCTGTCAATAAAAACGAAAATGCTGAAAAAATATAGGCTGTCAATTTCTACTTCAGTCTCTTGGCAATCAACAGGGCACAGGCATATCGACAAACAAATTGAACCAAAGCTAAGACAAATCTTTTGTTTAAGTCTGTGGTCAATTTTTCTCATTCCATTTCCTTTTCCAATATTTCCTGAGCAACCAAATGGAGCCCAGAGAAAAATCCCCAGCTGAATCCTAAGAAAACTGAAACACAACATCTTGATCCACTAATTTCCAGATTTCCAAGAAAAAGAAAGCGACAACAATGGGTCGAATTTTCTAATCGGCTTCCTGACTCGACAGGCACAAGAAAATGAAAATAATAATAATAGATTCAACAGGTGCCAAGAAAACCCAACATAAATGGGGTTTCAATTTTCTGTTTTCTCCTCCAGTAATTAGAGAAAAAGGAACCGAACCTAATGCAACTATGGAGCTAAGTCTGAGGTCTTCTCATTTCTTTTCTTTTCTAACTTTTTCTAGGCACAAAAAATGCGGCATACAGGAAAATCCTCACCTCGATAAAAAACAACCAAAACAGAACCTCTTAACCTTTGTCTGTTTGCTGAGAGAAAACAAAAGGAAAACAAAATCCATGATCTTAAATTTTAATCCAAGAGTTAGAGTTAAATGGAGCCAAAAACTTCAATTTTCTCCTTTTGTACCCTTCCAGTTAACAAAGAAATCCAGCCCAGCCTAATGCAACTGTTGAGCTTAGTCGGAGGTCAAGTCCTCATTTCTTTTCTTCTCCAATGTTTCCTCAAAAACCGAAAAGAAAGAAAAATCCTCACCTCAGTCAAAGAAGAACCAGAACACAAGCGCTCGATCTTCTGTTTGTTTGCCCAAAAACAAAAGGCAAAAAAATCCGCGGCCCTAACTTTAAACCGATTCCCATTCCAACCAAAGAAATAAACTTAACAGAAAACCCCAAAAAATAAAATAGTACGGAACTCGTTGGGGTTTAACCGATGAAAATGATGAAAATATAGGGCTTCAATTTTCTATTTTCATATCCTCCAGCTTCTCGGTAAACTAAACGTGTGGACCGTAATTAACAAAAAAGCCAAATGAAGCACAAAAGAAAACCTAACAAGGAGAAAGCACAGAAACTCACCACCAAGGAGGGAAAAAAGGAAAAGAACTCGCTAGTCGCTATCATTGTAGATTAGAAACAAAGGATTTTAAGAAACATCAGAGAGATCTAGAGAGAAAGAGAGCGCGGAATCAGCTAGCATTAGAGAGAGAAACAGACCTGTGGCTGTGTTGATGATGAAGATGATGATTATGGTAGAGAAGTTGAGTGCGAGGTTGATGATGAATGTAATTGGAGGAACCGTAGAGTTCGCAAAGTTCTTGAACCTCTCCGATCAGCTGCCTCAGCATGGCCAGGCCTTCCATGCCCCGCCGGCCGTCTCGGCGCTCCACCACCACCTGCGCCACCGCCACCGCCACCGCCACCTCCGTCCTCTCCTCCACCTCCTCCTCCTCCTCCTCCGCCTCCCTCTCTCTCCTCTTATATTCTTCTCTCTCAGCTCACCCACTCGCCTTTTCCACGTCAGCAAATCTTATGATAATTGTATTAATATTGTTCTACGCAACTTGTCCCTCTAATCGATGATATTTACGGGCATGTTTCTTTTTCCATTCCCAAAACACCCCTATCATTCTCCCCTAATGACTAAATTACCCTTTGTTGTTTTGTTGCCGGATTCGCCACTTTGACACTACTGAGTACTGATCTGGTTATCCCTCAATTTTTTCGAAATTGCCACTATTTTGCCTAGATCTCCACGTGGCAAATACCCATTACCACTATTTATTTTCCATTTTAATATTTTTTGTAATGTATAGTTAATATAAGAAGCCCAATAAAAATAAATACATTAGAAACTAATGGTATGGTTATTGTTTTTGAAAACTAGTATTCAACGAAAACTGTTTTTATTCTTTAATTTAATGTTTTATGGGTTTTTTTAATTTTTAGAAAAAATCAAAGAAATCAAACATGTTCTCTTTTAAGAAATTAAAAAAAAAACAAATATATTCTACATGGTTAAAGAATTTCTTATATAAACATAATAGTATGATATGCGAATATATATAAAAAAAAAACATACAAATATAGAAATTTATTAAAAAATATTAAACATATAAATTATATTTTCAAATATTCAAAATATTTCATATTTTCAAATAAATTTTAATTCTACAAAACACTGGAATAGTTTTTAAAAATTGTTTCAAATAGCTATTGCTAAGAAATATCAACAAAACAATCCAATTTTTTTTTCTTAAATCTTACAATTATCCATATCTTTAATTGATATTTTCTAAAATTCATTCAATCAAAAGAAATAGTATACCTAAAAATAAGGATTAAGGAACATTAATTATTCAAAAATAAAATATTCTAAATTTAGATGTGTTGTAAAATTGTAGTGACAAAACATGCTTTCATTGATATTAACTCCAGTAATTTTAACGATTAAATCTATTTAATATGGGTTTATCATGCCTATCTCAAATGATAAAAACCTTAATATGTCCCAATAAATAGAAAAGAGTCCCGAAATCGAGTCTCAATGAATACTGATAAAAACCTTAATATGTCCCAATAAATAGAAAAGAGTCCCGAAATCGAGTCTAAATGAATACAGATAATATTCTATATGTCAATTACATAATTTGTCAAAAAAAAAAAAACTATTTAATATGTTGGGATAGTAATAATTAATAAACTGGTGAATGATGATAATAAAGGGAAAGTAATAGGGGTAAGAAAGTAAAAAAATCAAAACGACCACGTTTTGGTACAGGATACCCTCTAAAAAGTGGAATTTTTTAGGGTGGGGTCCACAGAGGTCCACGTGTGTGAACACAGCTTATAATGGTCAAGTAAACTAAAACCCTTTTCAATCTATACCAGCTTTTTTATCTTATTATTATTTTAATTTAAAAAAAAAAATCAACGGCTGAGATTACATCTGTTTAGTCAGTCGCCTTTTCTCATTTCTTCTACCACGCACACGGCATGATTGCCCCACCATTTTTCCATTTATATGATTATTTGTTAGAATTCCGGAAGTACCTACTTGATGACCTCCCTTTTGTACTGAAACTCCCAAATTGCCCCTACTGCCTTTTCCTTTTAAATTTATAATTTTCATTTTTTAAAAGAAATATTAATATTAAAATCATAAACTTTTGTGACTTTTAAGATTAAAACCTGAAAAAAAAAACGTTTTTTAAATATAACAATTTTTATGAATTTTATATTTATATCCCGATCTTTATTTCAATAAAGAGTTATAACATCAAAACAATTTATTTTATCTGACATGATAAATGCTCTAGCCTTATTTTATGATGTTCACATAAACATAAAATTCATTTAAAATTAGCAAAAAATTTTGTTTATGATTTAAATGACAAAGTGATGAAATATCATCATTTTAATACTAATTTTTATTTTTTAAAATAATTTGTTGGTTTCTGAAAATAATTGGAACTTTAAATGCAAGATTAGGTAGGTGAGGCATTGTTTTCTGTAATGGGTGAGTTGATGGATGAACCACCAAGCTAGCAATTCTTCAGGTAGCCTTCCCAAAATGTTAAAATATATGTTCTCACATATTTAAAAAATATTGGGTTTTTTAATTTTTTTTCTTGTTTTTTAAAACTGTTATTGAAAACTATTACGATAAGAAAGAATAACATTTGGTATTTTTTGAAAAATTGTTCTTGTTTTTTAATTTAGTTTTTTTTGTATTCTACATGTTTCTCGTAGCCAAAAAAACTAGAAACCAAATATATTTTTATGTTTTTCTTGTTTTTCAAGACAAAAAACTATAAACAAACTAGTTTATATAGTTATTGTAAATGAAAATGATACTTTAATGAAAATACATTTGTTTGCTCATTGAAACTAAAATGAAGTATAAATAAATAGATTATTTAAAATTATGACATTGGTTTTTTTTATAAGTATTTGGTTTAACTACTTTGTGCGCACCTCAATTAACCCTGCAGCATCGAGCACAACTCAATCAATCCTCTAATTGTATATATTTGAACTATTTCAAGTATTTAAAATTATATTATTTTGGTGGTAAATATATACAATTTTAATTTTTAATAACATTAAACGAATATTTAGGCCTCAGTTTTATTCTTGTTTTTAAAATTGTTATTGAAAACTATCTTTGTAAAACACAAAACATTTAAAAAGGTATTTTCTTAAAACTCGTATGTTTTTTAAAAGAAACTGAAAATCAAACATGTATTTCTTATTTTTGAAAACATAAAATAGTAAACAAATAAACCTTTTATTTTTCATTTATTTTGCGTAAAATAGCCTCTTTTTTTTTTCTTTTTTTTTTTGGGAAATTGGTATGAGAAATTATGAAGCATGGAGCACTTGAGAACAAACATCATGTTGCTTCAAGTTTCCACTAAGGGAGATTATTTTTCTTGAATTGTGGACTACATTTCATCCTATTATATTTATTTTAAGAGTTGAAATGAAATAAAACCAAAGTGACAATTATTCTATTTAAGTATTGGTAAGAAAACATTTTGTGCTTTTTTTGGTCTTTCTATTTGTGAAATTAATTATAATTTGTTTTTATTTGTTTATTCTTTTTAGAAAGCTTTGTTAGATTTTTAATACAGTTCGTCTACGCAAAAACATGTCTGGAATAAAATAAGAAAGCTTTTGCATTTTGGAGTCATTATCATAGATTTTTACCTTAATTAAAATTTACTTTTAACGTAAACACATAAAATATGGTTTTTAAAGAGTATATTTAACTATTTTGATTTTTTTTCACATATTTCATATAATTATTTTAAAAATAATTATGCAAATATATGTATAATAAGTATAAATAAAGTTTTAGACATGTCATTTATTTTTAAAATGTTAAAAATAGGTTTAAAATATTTGTAGTAGTTAAGTATATTTTTGTTTTCTGAAATATTATCTAATGGTTTTCAAAAAATCTACAGGAAAAAGAAAAAAAATAAACTACTTTTGAAAATTAAAAAAATAATGTTACTAAATAGTAAATACCTCTAAGACTTTTTTTTTTAATAATTTGTTTTGAAAATAAGAGTTTTTAGTTATACGTTTTTATTACTTTCAGTTGTATTCAGAAATTTGTTTTAAATTTTGTTCTAAAAAGTAGTGTTGTGAGTGATATACAAATAATAGTTATTTAACATTGAAACACAAAATAAGTTGAGTATAATTCAAGCTAATAAAAAGTGTTTTTTTTGTGTTACAAAATATCATAGAATTGATTTTTAGAACCAATTTTCAGATATTTTTCAAAACAACCATACAAATCAAATACTAGGACAAAGGGGAGATTATGTTTAAAATTATTAAAATGTTGTGTCATGTATAAAAGGGTGGAATACAAAATGCAATGGTAAATAAAAATTTTTATTATTAATGTGTTTAAATTGATATCGAGGCATGACTCAAGTGGTAAATAAGTTTGACAAATAACGGGAGGTCCCAAGTCCGAAATTTTGTAAGAATATAATACTATTCACATGCAAAGTGAATATATGTAAAAAAAAAAAAAAAGTGTTTAAATTATTTTAAATGACTATAAAATAAAAATAAAAAAATAAATTATTAGCATAAAATTGATGTATTTGGTTTTTCAAAAGTATAGAGGAGAAAATGCAAAGAAAATTTTATTTTCTTATATTTAAGTGTTTAATGAAAATTTTCATAGGAAATCCAATAATCTATTTCATAAACTTATATATTTTAAATATCTAAAATTATATGAATGAATTAAGATAAATACGACGGTTGGAATTACCAGCTAAAAATAATATATGGGATTTAACTATCATGTTATAGTAGTATTTGTAGTATATTGTGATACTATAATATGTTATGATATTATTTAACAAAAAAATAATTATTTTTTTATATAACATATACCGAAACACCTATTTCTCATTTCTAACCATTGATGTCATTATTTTTATATCAAACAGATAATATTAATGATACTTTTCTTCCTTATAATAATTATAAAATTAATGTGGAAGACATGCTTTAAACCGCTGCTCCTAATAAGATTTTCCAAATGTATTTATCAGACATATAGAAATAGTTACGTCATCAAGAAAGTTGTCAACGACACTGCCCTACCCTAATTATTATAAATAAATTGACATATTAAAAATATGAAATATTTATCACTAGTTTACATAAACAAATTTGTTCACGACTCTATTGATAAACTAATAGTACTATTTATTTATTTGCACAATGTTAATATTTTTTACAAATTATCAATACTCAGATATTTTAAAAATTTTAAAACGACCAATCTTTTTTGTAACGATGTTTTAATTCTTCAATATTAGTATACCTTATTTATAATAAACTCACCTTACAAATATAAATTATTAACAAGCAATAATAAATTGTGTCAATATTCTTATTCGTCATTTTACACAATTAAGTAGCTATTAGGTATCAGTTATCATCTAAATTTTATCAAACACATTTATACAAACAACAAATATAATCAATTGCTCGAATCAACTAATAAAAGTTGTTCGAATCAGCTAACAACAAATAATTAATGCAATAGTAAATAGATAATGCAGCAGCTAACAACTATTAGCTACCTGTTAATTGACAAACAGGACCTAGATTAAGAAAATATAAGAGCTACAAGAAGTTCGAAGCCACTGCTATATATTGATTCTTATCACCTTTTTTGGTCAGTGATCCATAAAAGATAATTAAAATATTACGACCAAACGATCAAAAGCTCGAATATATAAGTCTATAATTTTTTTCAACCAAACCCATAAAAAAAAAAAAAAAAAAGGAGGGTTGGAAAGAAGAAATGATGGGAAATAAGGAGAGGAAAATGGTATGGATTCTTATCATTTTTTGGAATAGGATATATAAAAAAGATACCAAAATATTATAATCAAATGATTGAAAAACTGGAGTTTATATAAGTTATAGCTTTTTTCAACCAAACCAATCAAAAAAAAGAGAAAAGAAAGGAGGGTTAGAACGAAGAAATGATGGGAAATGAGGAGAGGAAAATGACATGAATTCTTATCACTTTTTGGAACAAAATCCATAAAAAAAATACCAAAATATTTCCATAAAATAATTGAAAAGCTCAAGTTTACATAAGCTATAGGTTTTTTCAACCATACCCGTCAAAAAAAAAAAAGGGTGGAGGGTTGAAAAGAAGAAATGATGGGTAATGAGGAGAGGAAAATGGCATCGAATGGAAAAAGGGGCGAGGGAGGAGGACAAAAAAGGGGAGAGGAAATGATGGAAAATGGAGAGGGAATGAAGAGAGAGAGAAAGAGAGAGGGTTATGCATAATGATTAGGGGGGAAGGTTGGGGGGTGGAGGGGTGAGTAATCATTTCTTTTGTCTAGGGAAGATAAGCTTGCTTTTGGAATTTTGGTAGAGGGTGGGTAATGCTAATGGTAATGGGTAGTATTGCCTTAATCTATTACTATTTTCCCCATTCTCTTTACATCTATCTCTCTCTCAAAATAGTCCCTATATTGATATAATGCTAGATCACATCATCAACTACCAACTTTGGGAGTTAGGATTACTACTTCCTTTTTGCTTTCTTCTTTATCCATATTAAGTAATTTCAGATTATGTTTTTACCATCAATCCAATCAAATAATAAGACCTCATTGGTCTCTATTTTCATGCTCTTTTGTTTTTGAAAAGAAAAGAAAAATTAAAAAATTGAACCAAACCACCTCCTTTCCTTATATTTTTGTGAAGAGAAACAAATTCAAAAAATAAGAACCATCCTAGATTTCAAAAGATAAAAGGGTCAGTTTATTCATATTTTTTAAATTTGTTTATAAATTAAAAATAAAGGAGAAAAAGAATTTTTTATTCTTTTTTTTTTAAAGGCAACATTTTGTTCTTAAAAACATATAAAAGAATAAGAATAATTTTTAAATAACACCAAAATGATGTTCCTATGTTTTAAAAAATATGAATCAAACAAGCCCAAAGTCTTTTTTTTTTTTTTTTACATTTATTAATTTTGCAATAATTTTTTTTTAATTTGATTATGGTTCTCGTGTATGCCCATCCCGCGAACAAAGATGCAAATTATTTATTATATATAAGCAATGGGTTTTATAATTTTAGATCGTCTTTTAATTATCAAATGAATAAATGATAGATTTCAAAATATACAATTCATTAATTATGTATAAGCAATGGATTCTTTTTCCTCTTTTTTTTTTTTATGGATATTAAATATTTAGCTAGGATCTGTTTTTCAGCCACAATTTTATTTTTTGATATTTTATTCAAATAAAATAAAATAATTTTAACCATTTAGCTAATCCGTATTAGCTTATAATCCAATTTTATGTTTTTTTGACAGGTAAATAATTTATTACAAATATAGCAGATCCACCTACAAACTTAGACAAAACAAATAAAATAGAAAATTCTATTTTTCTCAATCTGATTAAAAATTATTAATAATTATTTAAAATAGGTTATAATTTTATTTATTTTTTGATAAGTTTCAAGCCAGGCCCACTTTGGGCTCTATATTCGAGGTTTAATTAACTCTACTCATGCCTAATAAACTTTGGAGCCTAGGCAGCAGGGTTCTTAGATTTTGTGCAATAGACCTAAATAAAGAAAATTTGTTAGAAATTAGAACAAAATGGTCACTAATTCCTATAAATTTTTGTTTCTAAAAATAAAAATAAAAAATAAAAATCCTAGAAATTTGGGCTCTTAAGTTTTCAAAAAGTAGAAAAGTTCTTCCATTTGAAAAGACATGGACATGACCCACCAAATTCTCCCATCTCAATCCACACTCAAAAATACTTAATTTTTGCAAGCACCTTCTTTCAAAATAGATTTTTAAAAATATTTTTACTTGAACAAAAATTCAACTAAGATTCTATGTTTTTTTTTTTTTTTTCTGTCACATGACATATGTTGCACATTACTTTTTTTTTTTCTTGTATATATAAGTTTAGTTTAAAGTGCAAAAAGTAATTAAAAATGCACTGCCACAATGGACAATAATTTGAAATTGTTTTCAAATATATATTTTGATTTAAAAATCAGTTTTTCGTAAAAAAAAAATTTAGGATTTGTTTGATTATAGTTTTTGAAAAAAGAAAACATGATTTTTTCTCATTTTTTTATTATAACAAATATAAAAAACATATAAAACAATAAATTCAAAGAACATTATCAGCTTTCAAAAAACATTAAAATTATAAAAATAGGAATCGAATTTGGGTGTGTTAGGTTCCTATTTTTAAATATCATTATTAAGAATAGTTCTTAAAAACACATAAAACATTATTTTTATGTAATTTGAAAATCGTTATGATTATTTGAATTTAATGTTTTCCATATTCTCATATTTTTCAAAAAAAAAAAAAAACGAAATTCGTTGTCCTTGAATTACTTGTTCTACTTGTTTTTTTTAAGGATAAAAAAACTGTTTTAAAAAACAATAACCAAATATTCCCATACACATCTGTCTTTTTTTCTTTTTTTTTTGAATACTTTTACCTATTTTATTATATTTGAACACCTTTACACATCCACCTTGAAAATTCATTTGAAGTCATGATTTTAAGGAGAAACTATTGCATGAGATTATAAAAACTTTACTTTAAAGTCCATCCAAAAACAAGATTATAACTCCAACAGTAAAAAAATTATAATAATGAATATAAATAGGAGAGTGAAATTTTCCAAGTCATGGAAAGACCAAAAAGAAAGAACATTCAAAGTTGAAATAACCTCACAATGGGGCCTACATCCTTTTTATTTGTACAACATCCGGACAAAATTTGAAAAAGATGAAAAATAATTCAAAAGTTGAGGGGACTTAAAAAAGAAGGAAAAAGAAAATAAATTTAAAAAAAAAAAAAAAAAAGTGTGTGATTTGAATGGTCGCACGGGTCATATGAGAGTTTGCTTTTGACTAGAAACTTGGCCTCATTGGAGACAACAACGTTACCAATATTTGTGCTCATATCCCCATGAGTTGACCCCCCATGACTACTAACTTGTTATCCAAGCCAATGTCTTTGTTTTTCACGTATCATATCATGAGATGTTTTGAGCGGCTTTAGTTTATATTCGTATGAAAATTTTCTAAGCTATTGACTTGTTATTCAATCTTTCAAAAAAAAAACTTGTTATTCAAGTTAATGTATCTATTTTTTTGTGACATGAGGTGTCTCGGAGCAAGCCAAGGTATATATCAAAAGCTGTCTTCTTTAAGTTTCATTGATAGGTACTTAAAGCTTTACTGCGAAAACCCAATCTAAAATATCTCGTTTTGAGCAGGTAAAAAATCGCTTAAAGCTTAAGATCATTTTATATTTTTAGGCGAAATCGATAATAGATCGTATCATTGCTCATCCTGTGACAAAGTGCTCGAACTTCTACGTATAACTACCAATCATTTCTGATACAAGTAGCCATTTATTGTCACAGACGGCTTTTAAATGAAAAATATCAAATAAATATTGTAAATCTCATAAAAAGTCAAAATTTAAAGATCGATTTGATAAATGAAATAAACTTTTAAACTTAAATATTACTTTACAGTTTCATGTAAAACTGATGTGGGAAAAAGGTGGGATTGAGTTAAAATCACCTTAATGACAAAAGATTTTTTTTTTCAAACAAATTCAGTGGGGGCCCCACTGGCATACCTTGTCGATTTATTTAAATCATTTCCTCATTCTCAGCCCCATTAAAAATAATTATAAATGGGACAATCGTGTGGTTGATGGGAATGGTGAATTACCATATTCACCTTGTATAATTTTATTTTTTAATTTTTATTTTTATTTATTAAAATCGAAATAAAGAAAATTGAAGAAAACACAGATTTTATTTGATTCAATAACGTGTCTACATCAATGAGAACGACTGCTTAAACTTTTATTGTCTTCAAAATAAGGTTATATAAGAGGGTATTTATAATAACTTTGGATATGATAAATTACAAAAATACCCCTAATAACCTAAATATACGGTACAATCGTAGAAGCAAAGCTTCTACTTTCATTTCGTCGATGTTATGATATTTAATGGTTAAACGCCTCGAATCCAAGCTTTAAACATAAATGATAAGATTTAGTTCATGCTCATATAAATTGCTAAAAACTTTTCATTATCCGATATAGGATGTTATAAAAAAGACTCATACTGTAATTTAGGTAGATTCATTTATATGTCTAATTTGGTTGGTGAGAAGGGCTTTTTTTTTTTTTTTTTTTTTTTGATAATGGAAACTAAAATTTTATTGATTTAGAACGGTAATATCTTTACATTTGAATATAAGAATCAAACTGTTAAAAACATTAAAGAATGACATAACATCAAAGCACGTTAATAAGAAGAAAAAACGGTTCAAGGCCTACACAAAAGGTAATCATAATATACCTAAAATACCTAAGATTTCAGGTTTGATGAAACATATCGATAAACATGAATTTGATGTGACTTATCTATATGATCGAAGTAGCGATGTCATCTAAATCATCTACATGAAAACTAACGAATAACTACGTGTCACAACAAATCGTCTCAAAAGGTTTTCTTATTTGAGAGTGTTTTGAATTGTTTTATTTTTTAAATAGAGAAGGAAAAATGTTTGAGAGCCCAAGCCTGCCTTTAGGCTGAACTCCTGGCCCATTTGAAAATAAACCAAAAGTTAAAATAAATAAATAAAAGTGAATTGGATTTGGGTTTTTCTGCCTCAGCCCAAAGGTTGAGTCTCAAACTACTCTCAATTTGCAGCCTCTCTCAGCCCAAAGATGAAAATAAAGAACAAAGAGATTTTAGGGTTTATTTGATTTATATTTTTGAAAACTATTTTCAGTTCTCAATAACAAAAAAAATATGAGGGACAAGAAATGATCTTCCAAAGCACTTCCTGTATTGGCTGTCGAACC
Organism: Tetrastigma voinierianum; assembly: GCA_016808115.1. Lineage (NCBI taxonomy): Eukaryota > Viridiplantae > Streptophyta > Magnoliopsida > Vitales > Vitaceae > Tetrastigma > Tetrastigma voinierianum. The sequence continues at coordinate 162,025 of JAEQBH010003548.1, forward strand.
CGAACTATTTACAGAACTCAGTCTCTCTCTCAAACGTGTATGAAATGAAATGAATATGTATATGTATGTCAAATCAAAGAACAAAATATCGGTAATTACGGATATATCGATACTTGGATTTTACGGATATATCGGTAACATCTACGATATTTTTAATAAAAATATTCCAGAAACTAAAATTAATAAAAATACTTAAATTCACGAAAATACTTTCATTAACTATAAAAAGCATATAACAAGAATATACACTTATCAAAACAATACCATTATAATTTATCGAAATTACATTACAATAAAGAATTTAAAACCAAAATAAAGACCGATGTGGCTCCATTACATTATTCTGATGAAGATATCTCATATTGATGGCGATCTTATTGCGAATATTCATAAATGTATCTTTAAAATATCGGTGACAAATCACAGCAAAACACTTGAGCTAACTAACTCACATGTGTATGAATGAGTTTGTAAAGAAATCAGAGTGATTTATGGTGATTTACAGACTTTTTGAGTCAAATAGTCATTACCGATATTTATCGATATTTTAATGAGTATTTTTCAAAATTCATGCACAAGCGTCGGTGCCCACAAATATGATTTTTTCGGAAAATCGGTATTTTCCGATTTTTCGACGAAAAATCGACGATTTTACCGATTTTTCCTCTGATTTTTCTTCTTGGTACCGGCCGAAAACCGATTTTTCGACGATATGTCGGCCGAAAAAAACGATTTTTTGTTCCCTGTTTCAAATGAAATAAATGGTGGCCTTTGAGAGAACTGCCATGACTGCTTGGTACGCCACGGCTTGAAATGATGTGATTTGATGCCAAAAGGTGAGTTTAAGCTAACTCCGAACCCAAACCTGGCCCGGCTCGGAGGCGCGCGTGTGGTGAACCAAGCATAAGCTAGGTCCTCCTTCCATTAAATTTAGTGCCCCCAGCCCAAACCCAACTACGCTGCCAGATTATACCTTTAAAAGTCTGCTCTATCCGGCGCGGACACAAGCCTTAAATCTTTAGTTACCGCTTTCGCTGACGACAAGCCGGCGCAATTTCTAATTCACTCAATTCGCTGCGGAGCCAACTTCAAATATATATCTTCTCTCTCCTCATAGAGGATAACACATTCCCATGTGAACCCACCAAAAAAAGCTTTATGGGACCCAATATAATTTTAGCTCAAATATAGCTAAAATATTGTACTCAAATCCATTTTTTCCAACAAATACTAAATCAAGAGAATAAGAATCTTTTTCAAAAAACACAAAAATGATGTTATTTGTGTTTTCAAAAATTGCTATTAATCAATTTTCAAAAACAAAAACTAAATAGGCCCTTAGACTCAATTGGAATCTGAAAAATACTAAGTAAAGAAAATACATAAAAAAAAAGTGGGAGAAAAGAAAATTAAAAAAAAAATAAAAGTATAAATTTAAACTTAATAAATAAATTTTAGTTATTTATTTTAAAGGATTAAAAATTGAAAGAATTTTGATTATATTGATTTTCTTTATATTTTTTAAGAAAATCATTTTCATTTTTATTATTAATTTACTTTTTTATTTTCTGGTTCTTTCCGGATTCAAACGGAGCTTAGTGCACATTTGCTTCATGTTTTTAAAAACTGCTTTTGAAAATGGTTTTAAAAAAAAAAACACAAAGAACACCTCTATGAATTTAGAGTTTTTTTTTGTTGTAGTTTTTCATAACAAACAGAAAATGAAACACATGCCAAGTGTTCTCCTTATTCTTTCTTATTTTTCAAATCAAAAAACAGTTTTAAACAAGTGTAAGCTCTTGATTTTTGTTCTTTTATTTCAAAAAAGGATAAGATTCTGCTGTTACTTTTAGGTTTGATTTTGGTTTGATGATAAAGGAAGAAAGCATTTGGCTGTGACTCTCTCCATATGATCCAACAAACTCCCACCTGCAATTCCCATGGCGATATTCCAACCCTCACCAATCTCCCAACAACTCTCCAATCCCATCCACAACCCATGTTCAGAAATTTACAAAAACCCCCAATTACTCCCTATAAATCTGACCTCCATCTTCCCCTCCCCTCTCACAATTCCGCCATGGAAACTCACCTCCAAGCTTCTGCTCAAGACAACGAACACATTTTCCGGAGCCGCCATGAATCAGTCTCAGTTCCAGATAACCTGACACTCCCAGATTTCGTTCTTCAGGATGCTGAATTGCATGCTGATAAGGTTGCCTTTGTGGAGGCTCTGACAGGGAAGGAGTACAGATATGGTGAACTTGTGAGAGACGTGAGGAGGTTTGCTAAGGCTTTGAGGTCGATTGGGCTGAGGAAGGGGAGGGTGGTGGTGGTTGTGCTGCCGAATGTGGCGGAGTACGCCGCCGTCGCGCTCGGAATCATGGCGGCCGGCGGCGTTTTTTCAGGGGCTAATCCGGCGGGGCATGCTTCGGAGATTAAGAAGCAGGTGAAGGCTGCTGATGCAAAGCTTGTTGTCACTAATGGGGCCATCTATGAAAAGGTCAGCAAGGTTTTGGATATGCTGCCATTTCCTGAGAAAGATGGGAAAAGAAAATTGAGATAAAAGGCCCATTTGGAACTGGGAGAAAGATAAAATGACAAGGGAAATGACTTTAGTTTGAAACTCAAATTTTCTTATAAAAAATTAACCTCCCATGAATAGCTCCATTTTTTTATATTTCATGTCATTTTTTATTGGGATGATTTGATTAAAATAACATTTGAAATGAGAATTTTTAATATTTAACCCTTCATCAAAATTTGGGCGTCATTTTAATAAAAATTCCTCATTGAAAAAATAAAAACAACCCTTCTTTTCTAAAGTTACATGTAAATCCATATAATGAAAAAGGGTTTTTTGTCAATTATTTTTCAAAAAAAAAAAAAAACATAAAGAGGGTTTGCTTTTTTTTGAAGCACATAAAGAGACTTAGATTTATAACCAAATATTTCTATTTTATATTTCCATGTATCAACCCATTTAGTCACTCAACTCTAACAACAGAATTGTCAATTGGGTGAATTTGGAAAAAAAGGTTATTTGATTAAACAAACTTTTGAAAACACAATTTCTAAAATCTGATCGTTCTTCGATTTTTGGCATGATTTTAACAAAAAGGTTTCAAAATAACAATTTCTTTTAAAAGAGAATGTAAATTACATGAACTAGAGGATGATATTTTGTCCAAATGATTTATTTTCAAAAAAAAACATGGAGATGTTAGGATTAATAAATTAAAAGAGTATTTAATGTCTTTAATCAAACATTATTGGAAAATGATTCATTCTAATAATTAATACTTACATATATGATGAGAGAAACAGGTGAAAAATGTTGGGCTACCAGTGATAGTAATGGGGGAAGAACATGTTGCAGGCGCCATAACCTGGGATGAGCTGCTTGAAGCAGCAGACAAAGCTAACACTGATACAATCAATGAAGTTGTTGAGCAATGACGCCCTGTGCTCTACCCTCCTCCGGGACCACTTGAATATCTAAAGGGAGGCTGAGTCACCGGAATCTAGCTAACTCTGCTCCACCTCTTCAGTGTAGGGCCAGAAATGGTGGGGCAAGTCACTACTCTAGGCCTAATGCCATTCTTCCATATCTATGGCATCACTGGAATATGCTGTGCTACAATTAGGAACAAAGGGAAGGTAGTTGTGATTGGCAGGTATGAGCTTAGAACTTTTCTTGATGCTTTGATCACACATGAAGTCAATTTTGCTCCGATCGTTCCCCCGATCATCCTGGCCTTGGTGAAGAATCCGATCGTCGAGGAATTCGACCTTGGCAGGCTGAAGCTCCGGGCAGTGATGACTGCTGCGGCCCCCTTAGCACCTGAGCTACTCTCTTTGTTTGAGAAGAAGTTTCCTGGTGTTCAAGTCCAAGAGGTGATCATATCCATACTATTCATTCTTTTCTTTGTAGTTGTTGGGAGTCCCGCATCGATCGGACACTACACTATCCAATTGAAGTGAATATATATGTAGAAATCTTCCTCATGCTATAAGGCTTTTTAGGGAGGTAAAAGGGTTGTTCTAAAATATTAATATGATATTCAAAGCAGACCAAGTGTCTGGATCATGATGGAGGAGGTTCCACACTTATCATCCTCTAGAAGGACTGGAAAACAAAAAAAATCCATTCTTTGTGTGAGAGGGAGTGTTAGAAGTCCAACATCGATTGGATACGGTCCAATTGAAGTATATATATATATATGGAGGAACCTTCCTCCATATAGATATATGGCCTTTTAGTGGGAGGTAAAAGGGGTTGTTCTAAAATATTAACATAGTATCATAATAGACCAAGTGTATGGATCACAGTGGAGGAGGCTCTACACTTATCATCCTCTAGAAGAACTGAAAAAAAAAACCCATTCTCTGTGTGAGAGGGAGCGTTAAAAGTCCCATATCGATTGGATACGGTCCAATTGAAGTGAATATATATATATATATATATATATATATATATATATATGGAGGAACTCTTCATATAGATATATATGGCTTTTTTAGTGGGAGGTATGTCGTTTCTAAAATATTAACACAGACATAAAGAAACTGTCTAGGATCACGTGGCTGTGGAGGAGGCTTTACACTTATCTTCCTTTGGAAGGACCGAAAAAAAAAAAAAGAGAAAACCCAATCTCTGTGTAAAAGGGAGTGTTAGAAGTCTCACATCGACAGGAGGAACATTCCTCATAAAAGGGTTCTAAAATATTACTAGTAGTGGATAAGAATTGTGTTTTTATGATCAAATATTTCTTTGTTTCTTTAGGCATATGGATTGACTGAGCATAGCTGCATTACACTCACTCATGGAGACCCCAGTAAGGGCCATGCCACTTCTAAGAAAAACTCAGTCGGATTCATCCTTCCGAACATGGAAGTAAAATTCATCGATCCCGAAACCGAATCTCCTCCCGAAAACAGCCCCGGTGAAATCTGTGTTAGGAGCCAATCTGTAATGCAAGGTACAAAATAGAATAATTATACTGCAATTCTTCTCAATTTTTTTTATTTCTGTTAACTTTGCAGGCTACTATAAGAACAAGGAGGAGACGGCTCGGACGATCGACGAGGACGGATGGCTGCATACCGGCGACATTGGCTACATAGACGACGATGGGGACGTCTTCGTGGTTGATAGAATCAAAGAGTTAATCAAGTACAAAGGCTTCCAAGTAAGTAGGAGTAGTAGTAATTTAAATACGGTATCGTAATCCTGTAACTTATATCGAAATAAGGAGGAGGAAGGGTCTATGTCATTGATTTTTAATTTTCAGGTAGCTCCGGCTGAGCTAGAGGCAATCCTTCTTACCCACCCTTCAGTTGAAGATGCTGCTGTTGTTCCGTAAGTGTAACCATAATTGTTGGATCAAATGGAAAAAAAAAAGTGTTTGATATTTTGATATTTTTGGTTCCCCGTGGTTTTGAAAACACGACTTTGAATTTACTTGTTCTTCGAATGTTATGTTTTTTATGTTTCGCTACTATTTAACAAACAAAAATCGAAATCAACTATGCTCTCCTTAATTTGTAAAAGTTTATAAATTCAACGAAAAACAAGAAGAAAGGTGTTTGTATTTGTTAGGTCCTGCTTTGAAACTGTTCTTGACAATAGTTTACCAAATCACAAAAGAATTTACTACTTGTTATCTGAATTTAAATGCTTTTTATGCTTTCGCCTTTTCAAATCCTAAAAGAAGTATGCTCGATATTTAAAACTGCTCTAAGAAATGGTTTTCTGAAAATGAATTCAGTTTTTTTTTCTTTATGTTCTCAGTGTATTTGAACAAAACGGGAACCAAACTTGTTCTAATTTTTTTTCAAAACAAAAACAATTTTCAAAACCGTAACAACAGCTTGCAGACTGCCTGATGAAGAGAGGCAGGGGAGATTCCAGCAGCATGTAGTAATGAAGAAAGAAGCAAAGAGAGTGAAGATATTACTTAGAGTCACAAACAAGTAAGAGAAATAGAAGGTCAGATAAGATCATCCCACCACCAACGCTGATAGTGTCTCAGAGAATGTCAAACAATAAGAATGAACAAGAAAGGCAATACAGTCATAATAGTCAATGGCTCATCAACTCATCTGATCAAACCCATTCAGCGATAAGAACAAATAAACATCATCACAACGCGACACGCGTAACACACTCATGGTACCGGTGACGAGGCACATACTCGCGGCATCAACAGGCGCCACACGGCAACACATCAACGATCACTCGATCTCACCCAACCGAGAACCGGCGTTACGCGCGGAACAGGACCACCGCCAATCGACGACACAACGACGGCGAGGCAAACGACACATCGTCCGCGAATCGAATTCCGACTAGCGTCAACACCCAAAAACACTAAACATATCATCATATGCATGCAAATACATACATCGTCACGACATACTGTATAATAACATCTCATCGAACGCGGTATCATCCATCCCACCCATCCGATAAGAACCCAACCCACCGATCACACCCGACTCAAACCAAAACCATTATTCGACGACAACGACAACAACAACAGATCGCCACTCCGGCATCCGCGTGATTTGCATATTATATAAAGAAATATTTAAACTTTGATAAAGCAAACGGAATATTTAGAGCGAAATCACCTTAAAGCAAACCTGATATGTTTCCTTTTCATATTTTTATATATGTTTTCATATTATTTGAAAATTATAACTAAAAGACTTAAAACCAAGGTAAGGTTCTGTGATTAAAAATACCTAAATAAACTGTAAATACTATCTTATTATGAGGTTGTACCTAACATATGTGGTTGTAGTTTTCAAGATTTATTAAGATTGTATTTAAAGTTTATTGAACTATTTATTAAATGTGTTAGATTATTTATCAAATATTTTATTTTTTCTTATCAAATTTTTTAAATCAATGGGTCTATCCTTGGTTTCAGGTTTTTTGGTCTTTATTTTTCAAATAAATTGCAATTGGGACTCCTTAAGAGGTTTAAATGTTTATGTTAAAAAGGTATATAATTTTGAAATAATTTAGTAGATTTAAATTATCTTATTTTCACTTTTGTTTTTCTTTAGCATTTCAAATTTTATATATATATATATATATATATATATATATATATATATATATATATATATATATATATATATATATATATATATATATATATATATATATAAAGTGTACAATATTAATATAGAATTAGAGCATGTATAAATAATATTTTTTTAAAACAATAATTTTATTCTTCAAAATAAAAAAATTAGGAAAAACCCATTTTATACTTAAAATTTATTTTTTATTTTCTTTTTAAACATAAAATAGGATGTTTTAGAAAACAACTTTTGTTTTGTTATGCTGATTTTTACGCTTGTCTTTAACGGCTTGTTTGAGAAAATATATTAATGTGTAGAATAAACTCTGATAATTAACTCAATTGATCTAAGATTTTGGGATTTAACTCAATTCATTATCGCCTCAAATTCCCCTTAAAGCCACTCCGCATGATCGATCATTAACTTTTACGATCCCCATGATTAATCAAAAGCCAAGACGAACCATTCGAACATCCATATTTAAACTAGGTGATCAATACCATTTTTTTAAAATTGTATTGAAATAGAAATCACTCAACAGTCCTCAATTAAATTAGTTTTATGTTTAAACTCTAAACTACCTTTCTTTAATAATTAAGGGCATTTAAATGAAATAAATATCGTATAATTTATTCTTTATTTTTATTTTTTACATTTATTCACTTTGTATCATATGATAATCCGTTCTCATAAAATAATGCATGTGTATGTCAATATCAATTAATTATTCTGAATTTAATATTTGTGCTTTGCCTAAAACTGCAAGATCCAGCTTTCCCTATCCAAAATCAAGCAGATTGGATCAATTATTGTCTCCAAAAATATATAATTTAGGCTTTATTTGTCACAATCTGTAGTATGGATCGCACTTGCTTTCCCTTTTTTTTTTTTTGGTCTGTTATTATGATATTGTCAACTGGGCCAAGTGGCTGATTTGAGAAACATTTTTTGTATCCTTTGTGCAAAAAATAATGTTGAAAGTTGAGCAAAAGGAATATTATAGACAAAAGGAGAGGTTAAGAGCTTTATGCTGATCGGTTTTCACGGTTTTAAAATGCGTTATAAACTTGAATAATTAAATGTAATTTTATTTATCTTGATTTAATAATTACGATGGATATTATTTTCTTTGTGCCAATATTCATATCTTGATTTGTTGTTGTCTTTATATGTCACCTTCACGATATTTCATTATAGATTTGATTTATTTATTTTTAAATGATTATAGATGTACGGATCAATTAAATGAATGATTTGATTAATCTTACGCATTCAAGCTAACAAATAATGTTAAAACCCTGATTGACGATTCTGAGTGAAAGAAACCAAAGACGGACCAAATGAGTTCATGGTTATAGATATGGAATATCACAAACATATATATTCAATAATTTATTTATTTATTTTCATTACAATACAAAATAATTTAGTTGTTTGATATAGGTTTTTTTTTTTTAATGGGTTTTCTAATTTTAAAACATTTTTTTGTATTTTTAAAATAAAAGACAATTCAGTAACAAAAATTAAAAATTTAATTCTCATCCTCAAAGATAGAAAAGATAATGTTGGAAGCGAATATATTTTAGTTGATTTTAATTATTTCTTAATGACTATTTCATAAATAAATTTAAAAATCAAAACAAACTTTTGTTTTATAAACCATGGGCAAATTCTAAAAACATTTTTCAAAAACTGCTTCCCAAATGGAACCTAATAATTCTAAATAATTTTCAAGACCAATTCTTAACACCCTTTTGAACTATTTTAAAAATAAAAATTACATTATAGACTTAACAAAAGCAAACTTTCCTACTTTATTATATATTTATGTATAATATTAAAATTTTAAAAGAAAAACTAAATTAAAATTTATACTAAAAATAATTAATTTTGAGAATATACCCATCACCCACATGTTCTGATACGTCCCTTTCACATGAAATTTCAAAAGATACGATTAATATTTCCAACAAATTCCCAACTGTCAGCCCCTTCCAATTGTCCATTCAGTTGAGTCAAACAAATTTTCGTAGTAGACAAACAACAAAAATGGAAAAAAAAAAAAAAACACAAAATCCAAAATTATTTCCATGTCATCTGACATTCATTTCTCTAAAGTAATAATTATGTTTTTCAATTAATTTTCATTATATATATATTATTGTTAGTACAATAATTATTTCCAACAAAATCTTCCTTCGTCTGTTTTTAGTTAGACATGATTAGATTTAAGAGGAGAAAACATAGAAAAAGCAAATTTATCAATCACCCCACCAATACATACCAATTTAGAAATTGAAACATTTATAAATTATTTTTCACTATTGATGTAAAAATAATTATATGTTTTTGAAAATAAATTTATATTTTACTAAATTTATGAAATATGTTTAAAAATCTCCAAGATTGAATTGATTGAGAAATTGCTTTAAGAAAATAATTTATAAATTGTTAATTTAAAAGACAAAAAATAACTTATCTATTTGGTTATAAAAACAACTTAAAAATATTTTTAATTTTAAAAAAAAGTTACAAAACTATTTTTCAAAAAATATATATTAAGAATAATTTAAATCATGATAATACTATATCTTATTTTGTCTCTCATAGTCAGACTCAACACATTTATTATCAAAACAATACTTCTAACAAATATTTTGAAATATTAGATAAATTTAGTTTCATTTGATACTATTTTTAGTAAAATTGTTTATCTTATAAATAAATATTCAACAATAAAATATAGTTTTTTAATTATTTTAAAAAGTATTTGACCTTAGGCTGAATTCAAGTAGTATGACTCTAGTGTTTAAAGTAACAAAATACTGTAACACTGTAATTATATATATTTTTTTACTTATGTAATTGCACTTTTTAAAAGGGTTTTATAAATTTGATCAAATATCTAATATATATTTTTAAAACTTTTTTAAATTTTAAAGGACTTTTTAAAGTCACTTGAGCGGCTCGGTTGATATAAGACATTGAAATAGGGTTATCAATGGTCATTGATTCATAATCTCCGACCAGCTTTATCTTATCATTAACTTCAATGTTTCCTAAAATTACTTGAGATGTGCATAAGTTGACTTTGATATTCATCGATTATAAAAAAAAATCCCTACTTTTTGAACGTCTCTAAAGAAAAGTGTTTTAAAATTTTTACCAAATATCTAATGTTTAAAATTTTTTGTTTTTTAACAATCAAACACGTTAAATTATTGTTAGTTTAAGTAATTTAACTTATGTTTTTAAAGCTCGAATATCGGTATCGCTTATATTATACGATATAACTTTATCGCTATTGCCATCTCGACTAATATGATTAAAGGTGAATGTTTATATTTTAAAAATATATTTCATATATGTATGACCTATTCAAGAGATCCTATGGTTGGACAAAAAAAACTTTTATTTTTTTTTTAAATTTAAAAAGCTTTTCTAAAATCACTTAAAACCCAATAACATGGTAGTTCAGTTAATATAAGACATCGGGGGGACTGGGTTCATTGATTTAGAATCTTCTCGAGACCATTAGAGGTTGTTCCTCCTGCAATTACTTTGAGGTGTGCATAAATTAACCTAGACATCCCCTAAAAGAATAACTAAAAACCTAATTTTAGATTCTACCATAAGTTAAAATTATAGGATGAAGATGAAAATTGGGGATGTGGGGATGAATAAAAGGAAAGAAAGTGGGAAAGGGAGAAATGTCCGACAATGGAAGCCCCATGAAACGGAGTGGACAACCACATGTTTGTTTTTCGCAAACAAAATTTAATGATTTCAACTTTCAGCAGTCGCCATCAATGAATTATTGTAAATATGACCGCACATGATCCCACCTCACCCAACAACACCCTGCTACCTGAACCCTTCTCAGTTCTCCCCCCACTCTTCTTCCGTCCTCCATCTTCCTTCCCCAAAACCCTTTTCCTCATTTTACTTCTTTCCAGTAAAACCCCCCATTACCCATCTGATTCTTTTTCCTATCGTTTCCCGGGAAAGTCGGTGCCATAATGCGCCACTCTTTATGATCTGTAAGATTTCCCCCTTCGGGCTTCAGTGTGTATCTTATTTTTTTATTTCACTTTCTTGGGACAAGAGAAAGTGATTGATTTGTTTTCATTTTTTTTTTTTTTGGCGGTGGAAACCCTAAGAGGGAAATGAGGGGATATATTAGGGTGAAACGTAGTAATGGTTGGTGGGTGTGTTGGGAATAATGTATTGCTGATTTTGGAGAAACATCTGTTAGTTTTACAGGTGAGGTTAGGACATCATTTTCTCAATGCTTTGTACTGGTTGGGAGTCCAGAAAAGGAAAAGATGCTTTTTACTTCTGCATTCCCCCTTTCTTTTAGTTATTTTTTCTTTTTGGTGTTGCCTTTTTCTTTTTTTCCTTTTGCCCCCTTTTTTTTTTTTTTAAAGATAAAGATTATTTGATTTTCTCGGGAAAGTGCCGTGGAAAGGCAACTAGTCTAGACGGTGTCATTTTGTAGTGTAATGACCTTATACAGCTTGCTTTGGATTTGAGGACTTAGAATCGAAAAAACCCTTGAAGAGGGTTTGAAATTTCACTCAAACTTGATTTTTTGTTGCCCGTTTGTCGGTGTCAAGGCACTGTTTGGTTGAAAAGAATTGGTTTCTGTTCTGAATCACTCTGAGTTGAAATTTCACTAGATTTGGTAGTGGGAACTTTTTCTCTGGACGTGGGTTTATGAAATTTTATTTCAATCTTGGTTCCAAATCTCCCAATAAGTGAAGAAAGCAAAATGGTAGATTTGGAAATGGAATTAGAGCCAACTATTCCATGTAGCCCACAGTAGTTTTTTCAGTTTTTACAAATTATTATTGCTCTGTAATTAATGGAGCATTTATTATCAATCTGAGCATATAGGTCTTGTTTAGCTGATTTTCAAATTTTCTTCAGCTGGGGACAGTTAAATTTGAAGGTTTGAGTTGCCAAAAGTGTAGAACTGTTGATGTGATATTTGAATTTTAGATCCATGGTGGTTATGCTTCATTTGAAATGCTTTAACATTTTTTGGTTAGTTAATGGTGTGGTAGCTTGACCGACTGGCCTAATATTCCATGTGTATTATTGGAAGTGAAATGCTTGAAGGTACTAGTTATAGATGACGATAAAAGGTGAGACGTGTATTTGATCAATCAGACTAGTACTTGCTAGAAATAATTGGAGAGAGATGAGTGGATGCTGTTGTTTTGACAGGTTTGGAAGAATCCGGGCTAAGAGTTAGATGGTAAATTTCATACAGGAGCTTGCAATAAATGGTATTTTTTGTTGGAACCTGTGAAGGAAAAGGACTTGGGTAGAAAGCGCGATTTACCTCTAGTGTTGTATTGATTTATATAGTTATATCATTTACTGGGCAGTTTAAATTAAAATTATAGAAATGCCTTTGCTTTGAATTGCTTTTACCGGTGTCATTTTAGATTTTTCTGAATTGTGGGAATCCACAGTTGAAAGGTGCTAGACGAAACGGAGTTGTGTCTGGGAGGCTAACGGGCTGGTTTCTGATTAGCTTCTTCTGGTGTCCTGCGAAATGCAGGATGGATGAATCCAAGTATTAGTGGTATAGGCTTTTTGATTTTGCTTCTACTTTGGCTTGAAATCTTGACTTAGACACAGAGGAATTAGATTGTTAGAGTGGAGTTGGGTGGATTTCAGCAGAAGCATCATCAGTCGACTTGGGGAAGAAAGGACAATTTATGCCCTTCTTTATGGGGATAATGGGTTTTCTTTCTATGACATAGTAATTCTCTGAAAACGACAAGCACTGCCATTCTGTGATGTGAATTTAGAAGTTAGGTCATGTTCTTGATATGTCAAGCTTAATTTGGTTGTACGCGTTGCTTCTTTTTATCAGATCTTTCTAGAATATTTTGCCTTTACCATCCTGTCATTTATGTGTGTGGCTTTTGATTGATATAAGCACATAATTCTTCTGTCTTAAGTTAATGCGGCATGATCTGCAACTGAATTCTATGGAGAAGAGGAGCGTGTGAGATTTATGATTTCTTTCTCAATGATGGACTGGAATGCAAAGGCTCCCGTACAGTGGGACTGGGAGAATCTTGACATTTACAACACAAAATCGGCTGAAATCACAAAAAAGTTACAATCAGACTGGGAAATTGAAGGAGACGGAGGAATTGACGCTGGTTCTTTCTATTCATCTGGATGTGGTGTTGGTAGTGGTGGTTCTGGCTCTGACATGGGACATGCATATTCATCAAAGAGCTCAAAATCAGCTTCAATTGATTCCTCGTCAAAGGTGGGAGTGAAGACATCCAACTTCACTTTCGAGGCTTCAAGATTTTTCAAGATTTTAAGAAGAAGAGAGGAATTGGGAGAGGCTGAGCCGACTGGAAGTTCTCCAAACCTTGAAACCTCTGTTGGCTGTGCTGAACCTTTAATTGGTCTAAAGCTTGGTAAAAGGACATACTTTGAGGATGTTTCTGCTGGGGGCAATGCTAAGGGTTCAGTGTTTTCTGTGATTCCCATATCATCTAATACTACAACAAAGAGATCCAGGTTATCTTCTCAGAATGCACATGTCTCTCGCTGCCAAGTTGAAGGATGTAACCTTGACCTTTCATCAGCCAAAGATTACCATCGCAAACATAGAGTTTGTGAAAGCCATACCAAATGCCCAAAGGTCATTGTTGGTGGTCTGGAACGCCGTTTTTGCCAACAGTGTAGCAGGTAAGCTTCTTATCAGATAGGGATTCCCATAGCTAATGAAATACATGCTTGATTAGTTTATAGCATATTCTGTTGATTTATAATGATTACTGCAAGCTGGATACATTTGAATATATATTTTATTGGTGGGTGATTCCTTTCAAGCCTTTCATAGCTTGCAAATGAATTATACTCTGATATGATAATTACTTGGTTTGTATTGTTACAGGTTCCATAGTTTGTCAGAGTTTGATGAAAGAAGAGAAGCTGTCGCAGTATCGCCCTTTCTTGATCACGCACGCCGGCGCAAGCAAATAAACCAGAAGGGATCCAGTCACCCTGCAAGGCTTTCATCATTCTATGGTATGTTTTCACGTGACTTTGAGCCTTTTTTTTCTTTTCAAATATTATGGAGACGAGCTTTCAATCCATTCCATTGTTTTAGTATCTCATAATTTCTCCGTAAACTAAAATTTGTGTATGTAAACCAAAACAATTTGAGGCTTTTTTCTTTCAGATATTATGGAGATTAGCTTAATCATTTCATCATTTTAGTATCCCAATCCCTGCGTAAACTAAAATTTGTGTATGTAAGGCCAAAACAGTGCAAGTAAAATTAGATGTTTTTGGATGTGTTTGCCAACCCTCACTTGCTACTGTCTGCCCATAAATGTTGGGTTTGATCCAATTCTTTATCGTCAATTACAAAGAAATTTTGTTAAAAAAGGTTAGAGAATGCTAGTAAAATAATGAGATGTTCCATCGTACCACAATGTTGAAATTCTCTGTTCACAGTGTAATATTTCCATTGTACAATTGAAACAAAATGTTATTGATGGTGCACCTTTGTCCCAAACTAAGAGTATAGTTGGCCACGGGCAAATTTAAGGGTTATCATAATTGATCTATGTGAAGAATCATTGCATTCAGCCATGATTTTTTCACCGCCTTACTGGCTTCTAGCATCTGGAATCTGCTTGGTGATCTGTTGAGCTAAAGTCCCAAACAAATGGTATAGTTTCTTATGGTCAATTCAGGGTTAATCATGATTGATTCATTTGAATTATCATTACATTTGGCCTTGATTTTACCAGCTTACTATACTGCACCAAGTGTCTGAAGTATGATTGAAAAGATCTTCATTTAAAATTCGGCATCATTTTGGCTAACAGTTTCCTCAATTTTTTGCTCTTAAGATCAAGTGAAGTATTCATAAGATGCTAACTATTCAATACCTTGTGAAATGATCTTGAAGCCACTGAAAATTAATTATGCTGAGAACTCTCAAACCTGTTCTATTCATTTAACTGCCCATGTGGTTTCTTTTGTCTGTTCTGCTTGTTTTCTATGGTTCGTAGTTGTATATCTATAGGGTGCTAGATTTTTCTCCGACCTTTTATTGTGTCATAAGACTGTCAAGCTCTCTAGATTGCTGAGTTGATTATCCCGACATAGTAAACTTATTAGAAGGCAGCAACAAACCTTATATGGAGGAAAGAATGGAGGAGAACTACTTAATTGGATCTGTGGAAAATTCACTACTCATGTAAGTGGCGGTGCCAGGAGATGGCTTAGCGGGGGCAGCAGTTAGGTTTTTATTCTACTAGACCATGGGTACTAAATGCTAGCAAGGCTTCTATGGATAAGACAATTAACTATGGAAGTTGAAACAAGCATTTGTATTGGGGTTCATAAACGGATCAACTCCATACTTGATGGTGTCAGTATCTTATAGGAACATAACTATAATTGAGATATTAAAGGTGTTAAGTGTGTCAATGAAAAATACTGTAATACTGCAAGAAAAATATGGTAACTTTCTTCCTTTAACCATGAAAAGACAAATTAACTTGAGAATTTTCAAGAGCATGCTTCTCTTGCTTCTTTTCATCATTTGTGGAACAAAGATGTGATCCAGTGGAATAAGGGAAAGATGGACCGAGCCATTAAGGCATCTTTAAGGTTTCCAAGGGCAAGTGAAAGTAATTTAATCACCCAATGCTTGAAATTCTTGTCTTGATGAGTATCTGTTGAAATTATTGTTCGCTTTTTGATGTATTGGTGGCATGTGATTTGTCATTCCATTCAAAATGTCTATTTAAGTAGTATCTTCAACTTAAGTTCTACTGAGCTTTGATTTACCGTTATGTGCATTCTTTTTACTTGATTCATAGAGGGTGAGAAAAATATGCCACATTTTCTTAGGCAGCCAGTTATGGAATCAACTTTTTGTTCTGTTGCATGTCCTGATCACTTCAGCTTGGTCTTGTTTTGCATCAATAGTTTGGATGTGATTAATGAATTGTCCATGCAGGTGGGAAGCAGCAAATGAGTCTTGTATTGAGCACGGTCCCAGTTGCTCATACAAGGCCGGCTTTAAATCCTTCGTGGGAAGACACATGCAGCAAATTCGCACAAGCAAAAGGGTTAGTAAGGCCTGGCAGCACAGGAGGTATTGACCGGCAGCTGCATTTGCCTGGCATTGAGCTGCCGAATAGCATTAGTACGCTTTGTCATGATTCGGGTAGGCTTTTGCACTCCAAGGGTGCAATAGCTGAGGTTCTCAATCAAGGTGCGTTCTTTTTTAGGAAACAGAACTCTCCGGTGATTCCAGCTAATTTTCTTAGGATCTTACTCTATCCATTTGCTTACATGGTTGAATTGGCCTATTATCTGAGCATCCTAACACACCACCCCTGTTAAATTCCTAACAAATTGTCTGCCTAATGTGTTTTCTGATGTCCTATAAGGACGGATTGATATTTCCAAATACCAGAGATCTCAAACAATTTTCTTTTAAAATATATATATATATATATATATATATATATTGTAGAAGAAATATTTCACTGAAAAAAATTAGATCCTCTTATTGATTGCCTTAACTGTGATCATCTTGAAATATTTCAAAGTTTATATACTAGGGAGAATATATATATAAGAAAGGGAATCAAGAAGGTGGTATTAAACTATCTATTTGATGACCTATAAAATGAGTGGGGCCAAAGAGAAACGATCTATTATCCTTTGTCAGATTAGATGGGTCAGGAAAGAAAAGCTTAAGAATTTCAGATGGATAGTTGTTTTTAGGAGGGTTCTGTTGTTGTCTTTGTTCATGTTATTTGATTCAAGTGTTGATCCTAGTGCTTGTAAAGATACATACAGCAAAATCTTGAAGTAAAGAAATAATATACTAAACTCATTTCAACAGTAGCAGGTATAGGAGACTTATGATATCTTCCAACTTGACACATCATGATTCACCGTGCTCTCTCTCTCTCTTCTGTCAACGAACTCAGCCTATGCAGTGAAACACAACCACTCCCACCACCACCACAACCACCACCACCACCCAGTTCCGCCTCAATCTATGATGATGCATGCAGCGTCCCATGGCGGTGGTATGCTACATTCAACCACCTCAGAACACTGGAGGACCACCACCACCGCCGAACTCCCATCAACAGAATCTTCTTCCCGGGTGGTGCAGATGCAGATGTTGCCTTCTTCACAAGGTGGTGATGATGGTAACAACAACACCCACTTTCAAGAGTTCAAGCTGTTCAAAGCATCATATGAGGCAGCCGCCGGTTTCTCATCCGGTGGTCGGTTGAACTGAGGACTTAATATATATATGGGGGTGTTATGATAGAAAGGTCAGTAGGCCTCTCTGAATCTACCTTCAACATTTTCAAGCAATGTTCCAATTGATGTCAAACCCAAGTTTGTTCTCCTCTTTCTTCCTGGTAGCGTTGTTTATGTCCCACTTTTCTAGTTTTGAAATGATAAAAAGGGTCTTTTCCACGTATGCAAAAATACAAAATTCCCCATTCCAATGCTCTGATTTGAGTGTGGTATGGACCATGTGGACCATCATCATCATCTTCTTCTTCTTCTTCTATAGCTAATTTAATTAACTTCTCCAGTCTTTGTTGTGTTGCGTTTTCTGTAATTTTGATGATTTTGGAACTCAATTTTTTTTGGAAAGAGTTGATGCTGTAAAGACCGATATGCCTAATATCCACTTGACTTTATTTCTTTTTTGCTATCTTTAAGTTTATTTGGTTGGTTTTTAGTTTTTTTTTTGGTGAAAGTATCTCCATTCGCTCCTCTGTACTGTTGAAAATCCCTTGGTATGAGTTTCCTGTATCATGTGGAAAATAATACTAAATAGAGCGAAGCGGAGAGCAAATGATGGCTGGCTGAAGTGCAGGGCCCTGGCTGCAAAAAATAATGTTTAATTTACTTGATTATGTTATATTTTTATTTATATCAATGCAGATACTAATAAAATATAACTACCAAATAAATAACCATTACCTTAGTTTCATTTTATAATGGATATTTAATATTCTAATTGAACAATTACATAGAGATACTGGCCTCATAATATATATATATATATGCAGAGAGAGAGAGGAAGAGATCTTTTAGGGTTTATTTGTTTATATAGTTTCTGTTAAAAAACCAATGAAAACAATATTTTTTTATTTTAACAAAAAAACAAAAAACTAAATTCAGAAAACAAAAACAATATCCAAAAAACACCAGGTTTTCTATGTATTTTTAAAAACTGCTGTAAAAAACAGGAACCAATTAGATTAGAGATACTGCCTTATAATATATATATATAAACATATATGTATTTTTAGGGCTTATTCGTTTTTAGTTTCTGAAAACTATTTTTTCCTGCGGAAAACAATAAAAATGGAAACATAGGGAATACTTTCTTTTTCTTTTTTTTGGAAAAACTCGGAAAACACAAAAAACTAAATTCAGAGAGGACAAGAATCTGTGTTTTTAAAAACTATTGTAAAAAACAGAAACCAAACAGACAAACAAGAATTTCTTGGCCTACTTGGTTGCGCTTTCACAGACCGAGGAAAGTAGAAATAGAAGCTTCGGTCCCATTCTTTCCTTATAATGAAGAGAGAGTAAACAGAGTTCCCAAACAATTAAGTAAATATATGAAAGAAGATAAAAAAAAAAAAGAACCCATTCAATTTCAAAACAAGCATGTTACCTAATCACCAAGA
Source organism: Tetrastigma voinierianum (assembly GCA_016808115.1). NCBI lineage: Eukaryota > Viridiplantae > Streptophyta > Magnoliopsida > Vitales > Vitaceae > Tetrastigma > Tetrastigma voinierianum. The sequence goes on from JAEQBH010003548.1 coordinate 180,864, forward strand.
GCAGATGCAGATCTCAAAAGTAAAGGTTAAACAACCAAAAAAAAAGAAAAAAAAAAAGAAAAGGAAAAGTATTAAGAACACATTCTCCGTAGCCTTCATGAAGAGAAGAGAGCTTTGGTTCACCCTAAAGAATTGCAAATTCAACACAGTTCAATCTGAGTTTGAATTAAGTTTTCCCCTTCGAAGCTGGATGAGAGATTTATTAACACACACACACACACACACACACACTCACTCACTCACTCACTCACTCACTCACTCATGCATGCAACAATGAAACACACACCAGGACTCTAAATTTAATCATATTCTTTCATATCCCCACAACAACAGGACTAAATCACCAAGGGAATATCCACCATGTTACAGCCAACTAATGGGAAAAGAAAACTAAGTTCTTTTTTAATACCACACCTGACATGTGACTGAGACCGATACACCGATACCAGTATCGTTTTCTATTTCCCCATAGCAACAGCTGTAACATGATGATGAAACCCCCTAATTAAAATCCTGGACTTTGGAACTCACACTTACACAAGATTTATTAGGAGATTTAGTGGGAAACAAAAGACACTTACGTCAACAACTCATAGAGAGACAATTTTAAACTAATTAAAAACCATACTGTTCCTGTCTCTGCTAAAGGTTGTAAGCACAGTGAATGTTAACAATACCCACTAGTAAATTCCAACAGTACATATGCCTCTATCTCATAGAGAAACCAGAACCAAACCAACCAACCTGTAAAAATCTTGCCAGATAAAAGCTGGCTTGACACATAATAATGCATCTGTAGAAAAGATCCATCAAGACCACAAAAGTACCCATTGCAGTGTTAGTACAACAACTTGACACAAGATCATGAGAAGGCAGAATTACGACAACCCGCTGCAACATTGAGACCACATGACTGACTTTCAGACACCCATATTGAGCCAATGCTGGACGACAACCCTGGACCTTCTCAACCCCCTCAAACATGTCCTAGTACTCACTGGAACAGTAGATAATTGCAAATTAATGGATGCAAATGTTGAAGCAAAACAATACAAAAATGGAAAAAAGAGACATAAAACATACAAACAAAAGAGAAAGAAAGTTGCCATTGCAAAGGGATCTTTAATTAAAAGTAATCTATAAAATTGAATGTTTATCAAGTTTGTTATGTGTGTACATACGAAGGACAGAAACAATAACTTCTTGAAGCAACAAATGCACATACAAAGAAAATGCATCACATGACAAACCTGATCGTTTTCATCCGGTGAGGGTGAAGAAGATTTTGTTGATTCAGATGGCTTATCAGCCCCACAATTCTGTCTGTTGCACTTGGTTCTGAAGGGATAGTTTATGTTGCTACACTTCTCACACTTCCAACTCCCATCAGGCATCTTTTGTTCTGATAAAAGTGAACCATGTTAGTATCAAAGTTAACCGCAAACCCAATAATGGTGACAAGGTGAAAAAGAACTTACTAGAATTCTTCTCAGATTTTGCAGCCTGCATTTGTGAGAGAGATAATTATTAGAAAGTAATTAAAATACCATCCAAGATTCCAATCAATTGTTAGATTTTTAAGTTTAACATCCAAAGAAAAGACAAAATTGGTGATTGAATGATAAATTTTGCAGGCAGTGATATAAAAAATGAGTATCTAGTTCTACATTCTTAAATGAAATGCTGCTCAAACCTGAGATCCAGGCTTTGGTGTATTGCACTTCCTCATGTTACAGACAGTTCTAAAAGAGAAGTTGACATTTCCACATTTAGGACAGGTCCAGTCATTATCACGGGTTGCGTCTAGAGATCCATTGTTGACGTAAAACAGTCAGGACATAAGAATATGCCAGACGGCAATCATTGCCTACAATTTATAGAACAGAAAATATGCAACAAGCCTGCACCTTTTTTTGAGATTTATCAGGAAAAAACCCAGTCTTGGTCCCTGCAGAATAACACATAAGGTCAAAAAAGGTGGGAAACAGGATATTGTATAAAGCTAATCTGACTCCAAAGGGGCATTAACTTTGTCCTGGATTAACCTGTCTTCACTTGTTCAACCATGAAAGAACAGAAAGAATGGGAGGGATGGTGGAAAACCAGTTTTCCCCAAAACATTTAAACATTAAATAAATCCATGTTCACCATATGTGTTAATCTCAAAATGAATTAAACTAACTAATGCGAAGCAAATCAAATAATCGATGAAATGGCTGGAAAGATCTCTAATGGATACTCATCAAGAAACATTACTGTGCAGCTTGCAACCAAGATCATGAACGCAACCAATCAATAAGAGAGATTCTTTTCCTTACCATAGCTGCATGGGCTATGGCAACCCAAGCCATAGCGGTCCACCAGTAAGTATACCGATATTCCACCTGAAAAAGCTACATACATTAAATGAAAATGAAACACTGTGCAGTAGTAAATAGCCAAAAATGAACATAGCTTTCCCATTGAAAACTTGAAACAATAAACATGTTCACTTTCCCAATGATGCTTTCAAATCCAAACATGAAACAATGAACATATTCGATTTTTAATAAATTTCAATTGCAAACATGCCTGCATTTTATATATACACATTTTTTATAAGTAAGAAATTGGATAGATTCAAAGAAGAGCCGCCAAATTGGTGACTCAAAAAGGAATTTCATATACACACAAAAAAACATTCCAATGTTTTCTAAAATGAACAATTTTTATAACATGTTTAAGAAAATATGTTCCACCTTCTCCAAAAAAGGAAAAGTTCAGATCAACTAGCATGATACAACATAAGGAAAAACACATACCATTTCCACTATAGACCCAGCAGATCAAGGTGGTGTCCAGATAAAATGCAGTGAGGTCGGTAAGGACTCCTGCAGAAAGACGGCTGCCATAGTTGTAGTGATATGCAGAGCCACCAGAAAAGGGACCATCGTAAGGGGGAATGGGTGCTCCATTGAAGAGAGAAGAACCATATGGTGGCACACCGAGATACATTGAAGAGGGTGCACCAGAACCTACATATGGAGCTGCAGAGTAACCCTGAGGAGCTTGTAAAGGCTTAGCAGCAGATTTCTGGGGAAGAAAAAAAAATTGTTTTAGAATGAAAGAAATTATCGTCATTGTAAAACATTGTCTTAAAATCAGGAAAGCTGCTACAATTGAAGAACGAAAACTAATAATCTGAAAGAGCACATCAACAAATACAAGCAATCCAATCAAGTAGTCCAGTGCTAATTGAATGGGACCAAAACAAGGTGTAGCAAGGAAATGAGAATCGTATTACACCACAGCACGCAAACCATGCAAGGAATAATATGAAAGACAGCCATCTTAAACCACAAGACAATTGAAACCCAGTCATTTTATTATTTTAGACCTCCATTTCATTTCCAATTTGGATGCCTTCTTCTGGATGAAAGTTCCTCTGGTACCTTAACCACATTAGAATCCATAATAAGCACAAGAGAGCTGTCTTCAGCCTAACCTTCTTACCCTAGCCAACAAACCTACCATAGCACCTTTCTCACCATCTTCTTAGGAGTTGGCTAATCACCCCTGTCAACTAAGAAGTAGGCCCCGATAAGTGAACAAACAATTCAAAAAGTGGTCACTCCCATGTTTTTTTCATATAGGTAAGAACAATTGTATTAAAAGTGGCTAAACCCATTAAAAATTTGTGGCCAGAAGTGGCTGAAGCATACACAATGTATACAAGGCCAAAAAAGGAAGTAATCTGAAGAAAATTTTCACTCTACGATATCAGCCAATACATGAAATGCAACCCATACCATTTATTATTCCCTCCCTCTCCCCAAACACCACTCTTCACCCACCCAAACCAAACACCACCCCCCCAAACAAAAAAAAAAAAAACCCCACAAAAGCCTATTCCAATACTGGAAAGAATCTGAACATTGTGGTCACCAAATCTTCTCCATCCAACAATCTGCAGAGTTGATAGCTTTGGCAAACACAGTAGGAAACATGGTGAAGCTATATGCAGACTGAATAATATTAGAAAGAACCAGAACAATCATCAAATAATTGAAAGTTAGCAGCACAATTGGCCCAAAGGATGTAAAATTGTGGTTTCCTACTTAGCGCAGTCTTCACAAACAATGGCAAGGCAGCATATAAATATCCTCCTTGTGGGTCTTGCAACATGACTTTCCTGCCACCCCAACTTTAAAAGGTTTTGAAATGTTTGTTTTGTCATATTAGCCCTTTATCTCTGGAAAGCTAACAAGATTGGATTCCTAGAGAATTGAAGATCTGTAGATGACTGTCATTATTGCATCCACAATCTAAGGTGGATAAATGCCTAACGCATTGATATCATCTTGAAAAAAAAATTTTTGATAAGTCTGAAAATAATAAAAAATTTTGAGCAACCAATTGATGCAAAATTTAATGTTTACTTCAGCAATCTATCAAATAGTATAGGTTAAGAATCCATCTGGGCTCAATAAATGGGAGACATAAGCCATCAAGTTTGAATTCAGACTCTAAAGCTTTGCACTATGCATTTTTCCTTTTTTTCTTTTTTTTTTCCTGATAAGTATGGCTTTGCACTATCTCTTTTTTTATTTATGATAAGGCTTTGCACTATGCTAAGCTCCCAATCTACCTAAAAGTTTTAGCTGTTCAGAAGTTGGGGTAAAGCATATCAGACACAAGCCTACCCTGAAAAACATAAAAATATGAATATAACCGGATTTGGATCATGAAATAACATCTAAATTAATTTGAGTCCAGGTTATATCCTCATAATCACACAAAAAAACTGTGCACATGCACCTGAAATGAGACCCAGTCCCAATGAAACTGAGTCAAAACCAAATCCAAACAGGTTTAAATCCGGCACACAGTGGCGATGGCCCACTCTGATAGGCATGCAACACAAAGCAGTTGACAATGATTAAAGACAGCCTTGAGTAAGGATCTATTTTTGAAGACCACTGCATCTTATGACTAGGGGATTCTCAACATTGACATGTGATACATTGTTCATCACCATAGAAATGCTGATATTGGCACGGCAGTTAGATTAAGTTTATATAATGATCAGAAAAGCACCTTATAACTAGAAAAAGAGAGCCTGCGTATCCTTGTCTGCTCCCTAGTAGATTTGTGGTCAGTGGATGGTTAGTCACCCATGAGGTCAGGGACACAACAATGGGAATTCAACGTGAATTATATAGATTGTACATCTCTATATTTTAAAAACAATTCTGAAAGTTACACACACCAGCACAATAATCTATTAGCAGATTGTGAGAACTGCATGTGAAATACCAAAAAATAAATGTTGTCCTGTTCCTTCAGATAAAGATACTACAGAAGTCCACATCTTACTGAGTTATGATCAGCTGGTCTGGGTTGGGTACAATTGCGCATATTGCAAGTCGTCCTAAAAGAAAAATTAACATTTCCACAGCTAGGACAGGTCCAATCATCTTCTCTTCTGCTACCTACAGACAAGCATAAACCAATGATTGAGCATCTTGAAATGATAACAAAGAAAATGAGCAACAAAGGACATGAAGTCATGGTGTGACTGAATGCCGATAAATGGATAGATTACATCCTACACCATTTTCAAAAAAGCAAAAGTAGCATTTTGATACATCAGCTGTGACATGCACTCACTTGTAATTTTATGAGAGATACCCCACTTCTCATTCCCATTGTTAACCCTAATCTGATTAAGAAACCAGAGCTGGATATAAGTTTAGTTGGGTCAAGGCCATACTAATCCGGGGCTGACCTCTAGACCTAATCTGCCATGGTTGCCAACCAATTACCAACCTAAACCATCTTTCTGATTGAGTATCTTTCTGGTCTACTCATATCTATTGCTTTAGACTCATTCCAGCCAAAGTTATCTTGGTTGGAAACAAAAATATTTATTCAGAAAATTACAGCTTACTTTAGATAATCAGATTTTATCCAACCAAATATTAAGAACCAAAAAAAAAAAAAAGCAACTTTTTAAATTCTCAGCCAAGAAGTAATGATAAAACCAGATATTAATAAACTAAAAATTCCTTTAGATTATGGACAACCAGAATTTTAAAATTTTCAAACTGACCACAATTCTGTGTAATGATACCATGTCCCAACAATATCAGTAAATGCAAATTAAACCAACGCCATTAATATTAATGGAAAAAGGAAATGGAAAATGCAACATGAAAAAAGTACACATAAATTATGGAGACAACAAAACAAAAAGTATCATACCATCAGTTCGAGCCCGCTTGGAAGCTGAAGAATTCCTGTTATCCACCTGAAGCCCAGAGAGGAAAAATAAAAAATTATTGACCAGAAATCCCCATCAGCGCATGCCATTAAAAGGATAGTACAATCAACAAGCAATCAACTATCCAGTACAATCTACCAGCCATGAAATACACAGCACAATTCATCGATCCAATCTCCAATTTCCAATTTTCTGGTTGGTTAAACAGAAATCCGTCTCTAAATTCGAAAATTCCAGCCCCAACCAGTTTTGTAGTCCTTAGACTCCTTACACAAATTTAAACCCATCATGCACAACCCAAAAAAGCTAATAACTAAAACCAACTATTTCAATTTCATGTTAAATACAGAACCTCCTATCCACTAAAACCCTAAGTATGTGCATGGATGTCCTTAAATTCAAAATTCAGTACCCTGAATCCAAATACACCGTTCAGTTGTCTTATAACTCACATAAATTTAACCCTTTATCCCAAAAAAAACCTGACAAACGATCAGAGGATACAAACATTCCAATTCCATGAAAAACCCAGATTATCCCATCCATCAGAACCCTAACTATGCGTTTGACAACGCGGAGACGGGTCATTAAATTTTAAATTCAACATCTCAAATCTAAATCCACATTCATCTACACACTAATCTAGACCACAATCATCAAAAACAAGACCAGAAATTTCAAATCTAGTCCTTTTCCCGCACAATCAGTTCCATAAAATAAAAAATTAAAACAAAATCCGATAAACTGTGGATCCAATCAAACTCCCCTAAAAATAAAACCCACAGATTGTTTGCAGATTCAGAAAACAAAATCTAAAAATACAAAAGACACAAAAATACGAAGTACGCAAAAATAAAGTACAAATAAAATCGAACAATAAATTGGGTCGATGAGAAGATGATTGACCTGAGACATGGCGCAGATCGGCGACAAAAAACGTATTGGCGGGATGGAAAGAGAGAGAGAGAATTTGCCCTTCACGAAAGTGTGCTTCGGGCTAAAGGGCTTCGAGAAAAAGATGTTTGGTATTTTTAGATACCTTTCTTACCGTCTAGGTTACTACACCGTACCTATTATCTAGTGTTTGGCTGCTGGAATTCTGTGACTCGGGTGGTCCTGTCTTGGGTTAGTATTATCTGGATCCGGTTTAATCCAATGGCCTCGATTTGGAGTGTTGGATATTATGGTTTTTAAGTATCCACTTATTATATCAAGCACAGATTTTGCCTCTTATGCTAATTACATAAATAATGTCTCAACTTTTCCATTTTATCCATTTTAGCCGTTCGAACTTTTATTTTGCTCAATTGCCGCCTAACATTTTTCTTATCATCGACCACAAGGATATATTTTCATACTGACTACATGGGCTTAATAAATACATGCCATTAGACGACAATTTTCTGGTTTTGGGGATGACACTTAGATGATATAATTCGATCCGATATGATCATCAAATCAAATCCTCTTCGTACGATATGTTACAGATCTGAAATCTTAAGTATTCTCAAATCAAATCATATTCGTCGGTATGTTACATATCTTAAATCTTAAGTATTATAGCCATTTTTTTATTATCAAATATGTAGGCCTTTAGTTGATCTTTTTTGCTATTAACTTTGACGTTGTGTCATCTTCTAAAGTTTTTAACACTTTTGATTCTATATATCTATCGATTGTATTACTAATATAAATTAATAAATTTATCTATTTAAAATAAAAAGTGCTCTCAATAAAAAATAATAAAATGTGAGTCACTTGACTTTTCAATGAACATATATTAATAACTACGGAATATATAAGCTGTATTTCGTTGATGATTTCATAACTTAACCAAATACCTCGAGCCTGCCTACATGAATTATACGCTGCATGACAGCTTTACCATTTTCGCGTATTTTCGATTCGTATAAGGATTAGTCTGGGTGTTGTATAACTTAAAAACGTTTTTCGTATATGCATGACCCCGATTAGAACACCTCATCGTCCAACAAAAAATAAAAATAAAAGAAGCAAATCTTAATATTTTGCATGGTCATGCCAAATTAAAATGAATTAGTAGATTTCCAATATTATTTTGGCATATTCATTAAACTTAAAAATGATAAATAAAAAAAAAAAAATCTACATATTATGGTTATTATAAGTTTAATTGAATATCCATGACTCGTTTGTCCTTACGAGTCATAATTTTTTTTTTTGTTTGACAAACTATGCACTTTGTATACAAAATAGTATCTATTATCATTATGACTCAAACTCAGGATCCCTCCTCCTATGTTAAGCCTATTGTTTAATGTTAAAGTTGGGTTTAAGCAAGGAACAACAAATCGTCAATATTTGTCAAAATATCGAAAGTGTACCTCATGCATGCGTGGATGGAATCCGTAAAAATCCAGAAAATATCAGAGATATATCGTCGATATTTCAAAATATCATTGTCTTTGACTTCGACTAAAGAATCGATGTACCCCGCATTCGTTCATACTTTGATCCAAAGGTCCATATTTCATCATCAAACGATTGATTTTAAATTTGAAATTTGATATAATGGTTTATATTGATTTCCAACTAATATATGATGATCAAACGGTCAGATTTGAATCAAAATCAAATCCAATGGTTAGAATTAAATTTTAATGATTTTTTTTACAATCCAATGACTATTTTAATTCCAAAAAATCATATAAATACCCTTAAAATCATACAATTTCTTTACAAACTCATCAATCTACATTCAAGCTCGACGGACTCTTTCAAATTATTTTATTCATGGATTTATCTCAATATTTTGAATATTTTTATTAATATCGTTTTCAACAGCATTTGCATCTTTCATCGAATAACGAATGTCACATAAGTTTTCATTTTGGTTTTAAAATACTATTATAATGTAATTTCTTGATAAATTATAATGAATATCGTCTTCAACAAGTGTACATTTGTTTATTTATGTTTTTTTTATAGTTTAACAAAGTATTTCCATGAATTTCAAATTATTTTTGTTAATTTTATCTTTATCGATATTTTTATCAAAATATCCACAAATATTTTCAATATCTGTAAAATTCAAGTACCGATATATTCGTGATTACCGATATTTTGATCCTTGGGTTTAAGTGCCAAATTGGGACTAACCTAACCTAATTCGATGATATAAAAGATGGGTGAGCAATTTCTTGCAATTTTTATTATTAGTTTTTTGATAAAGGATTATTTTATTTATTGCAAATCCATACGAAGAACATTGTTTGGAAGATGAGAAGCATAACTTTATTATGCTAAAACAGCTTTTGCTAGCATAATATGTACAATTTTGCAAGAAAATTCTATTTTTAGTGTGAAAGGAAAGCATGAACATGTTTTGGCCCATATTTTCTAAACCAGTAATTTATAACGCTGGTATCACATAAAACACAATTTTGCATTTTTGAAAATTGTTATTATTCTCTAATTTTAATGTTTTTAAAGCATTATATTTTCATAACAAAAACAAAAAACAAAAACAACTCATAACCAAACATGTTCTCCAATTTTCCTTGATCTCCTCTCCAATTTTCCTTGTTCTCCTTATTTTTAGAACATAAAACAATTTTCAAAAACATAAAACAAACAATTTATAACTATTTATATTATGGAAATAGAATGATCTTCACATTTTCCAAGGTTTTATAAGGACAATTTGGGAATTAAACTTAATTCAACTATTTTCTTAATATAAGAAAAGTTCACATGTCATAATTATTAGTCCAAGGGTAATTCTAATTGAGGTTTTAATGATAACAAACCAAAGTTATTGGTTACTAAAGGTTAACATTGAGTTGAGTGATATGTTGAAATTGATTAAGTATCAAATGAAGATATTCCAAGGTTAAGATGACAATAGTGTATTTGATCAAGTTCTTGGAAGTCAAGTTCACTCAAATCAAATAACCAAGATTTCAAATCCAAAATGACAAGTAACTAAGACTCAAAGCTCAAGTATAAAGTGAAGATTTTGTAAGCTTATGAATCTATGTAAGATGAACGCATTTGTGCATTTTAGGGTATATCATCTATTACATGCATATTCTTCATAACTCGGGGTTCGTGTCTAAATTGAATATCTTTTTGAAAACTCAAGTATGAGAATCAAACTTTAGGCATTTAAAGTTTAAAATATATTCAAAAGTATTTTATAAGGTTTGAAATTGATTTATAACGAAAAGAACCTAAAGTGACCATTTCCGAGGCATTTTCGACATTCTTTGCATACTTTGTGATTTTAACTCGATTTGACTTTTAATTGATTAAATATTTTAAAAATCATATTTAATTATCAAATCTTAGTTATTTGGAGTTTAAAATGTGCTTAAAATAGTTATTTAAAGTTAGAAACTGATTTGGAGTGAAAATGAGTTGAAACGAACCTAAAATGATTTTTTCTGACAATCAACTGTTGAGCTATTTAGGTCATTCAGTTGGTCAATCAGGTGACCAGTTGGTCAAAGTGGTTTATGTTTGCCTGTGATTATATAGACTAAAACCTTCAAATTACATAGTTACAAGAGCCTTACAATTCTCTTGCATTTTTGTCTACTTGGAATTACTTGAATATAACTGATAAAATTACTTTATATTACTTAATTAAATCTGCTTTAATCTAAGTGACACCGCAAGCGCATTGCATCATACAAGTAGTAAATGGATGTAAGTTCAGATATCATTCCCACAGAGATTGACAAGAATTCTAATCAAATACCCTAACTACTTAAGGGTCCACACTATTTGAACTTACTGATAGCGATGCATTAATCTAAAGATATCAATCTGTGAAGATACAGGAATGTAAAAGGAAATCAAATGTTACCAACTAGAAAAATCAAAATCAATTACTGGACCGAATCAGTTCTCTATGAGAAATGAACACTATCAAGAGGTATCAGGAAATGTACCCACCCCGTGACACATTCATTACTCTATTTTGTCATTGATGAATTTGTCAAAGATGCCTTACAATGCACCGATTTCTCCATATTCACTCGCCAGAGGCCCCCGGCTTCCAAAGACAAGGATCTAACCAGTTATTTGTATTTTTGACCTTCTTGCAAGATCTGGGTATTTTTCTTTCTCAATACTTCACACCCATTTTTTGAGATTGCATTTTCTATTTCCTTGCAGGTTTAATGCGAAAACTTCTACAACTCAATTGATGACTCATCATTTAAATCTAATTGTTTTTCCTTCGATTAGCTTTCTGCTAACATTGGGTCGAACTTCCCCTCGACAAGGTGAAGTATCCTGACATTTACATTGATAAATTTTTTCTCCAACATCAATTATGAATAGGAATTTATCGAGGTGAACTTTCAGAGCTTAGTAGTTCATCAGTGGTAGTATATCATACCCACAAGAGGAATGTTCCCAACTCTCAGGAATCTCCATCTCTGTGTCACGCAGAGGGCCTCCTGGAAATCAGAGCAGGAAATAATCCTTGAAATGGTATCATATGCTACCATTGGGAACTGATCTATTCAAGAACAACATCAATCAAATAAATTCCAATCCAAATATTTCTCTCTAAATGATGCAGAAAAGACCGTAACTAACGGTAAATCCAATATAGGGAAATTGCGTTCTAAATATCGCATTACAATCGACAATGGATCATTGATCAAGTACACCCACTGTAATTGTAATAACCGAAAAGAACAAATTCCGTAAATTTGTCCAGCTCCATTAATTTTTTGTGCGTGAATTGTAAGAGAAAATCATAAATTTA